>JAJEKV010000552.1:0-148912 GCA_021234155.1 Isoetes taiwanensis
CAAATCAAAACAGATTGATCAGAGATGTTCACGCTCAAAATAACCGAGTTTCCAAGAATACTGACACTCATGCCGCGCAAATATTTCAAAGGAGTTACTGTAGCGCTTTGTAAGACATTTTCTAGAAGCTCGAATCAACTATATGACATTTCTAGAAGCTCGATTAAACTGTGGCCATGGAAAAGGAGCTGCATTTTAAAGATGGCTCTGCCCAAAAATAGCCCAAATGCTTCTCTTAGAACATTAGCACAGCTAGTAACAACTATGGATGCATTTAGAACTAAGAATCGACACCCTAGAAGATGTAAAGGAAAATTTACCATCTATGATGTACTCCAAGCAAGCAGGGAACGGAATGAAATAAGCTTTGACATCTTTTAGAATTTTAGCAGAACCGTAGTTCATTTTGGAAGATCAAATCCGCTTATTGGCTACACCCGAAAAATCAAACGACAAAAAGCAGAGATGGCATTGCTGTCGTGAACAAAGCCAAGATATGGAGATAATTTGTCCATCGACGGCCGTGATCTGAATAAACGAAACAGAGACCGGGCCGCTGAGTTGAAGCCTCGCCATGGTTCAAAAAAACGTATTTTTCGAACAAACCTTTTTCCGCTTGCACCTCGTCGACCCGGGCATTTCTTCATTGCAATTACATTGTTCTCATTAGTGCGTGGCTTACAAAGTTCACTTAAAGGGGCAATTCAACCCGCCTCGGGCTCGATTTCACGACCTTTACGTTGTAATCATGTCAGGTAAAACCCGGATGCCTATACCCCCCAAGGTCACAAAGATCCATACCTTGGAAAAGGACAATTCGGATGTCTATGTGATACACGACAAGGACACTACTAATGCTTTCGGCCGGAACGACATCCACGACATCTGATAAACATAAACCTGCACAATAAATTTGTTTGTAAACACGTGTCAACGAAAGAAATGAAAAGATAAGGAGGTCACACGACGCTAAACATTTTCACGCACTTAAATAGTCGGCTGGCGGCTTCGCGTCGCGGTGATCCGATTAAGGTGGTTACCATTTCTTGCGGGCAATTTTGGGAAGTCGTTTTTTGTTGGAGATTAGCTCTTTGGCCATATCAGAAAGGGTATATGCATGTTTTATTTTTATACTTTCCACTTTTCGGCCTCTAGAATTCAACTTGAACTCTTTTATCCTACCTATCCAATGTGTCCGCACGTCTCGATCGCCTTTGTCGCTAACTCTATGTCAGCCTCGTTGATGAAAAGATACTCACCCACGAACCTATTGAGACAAAACCTCCCACTTCTTCACCTTGGGAGTTTTGTAAATGAGACAAGAACACGTAAAATTATAGGAGACATGGATTGCGATGAGGAGTGAAGGCGAGAGGATGCACATAGAGGCCTGAGTGACAAATCTGAAGTTTGGCCAAAATTTGACAAGGGAGTTGGTGATGGCCCGACAAGAGGCTGACAAAGTCACCATTATTTTGGGCGGCGAAGTGACTCCAGAAAAATACGGGCCATTAAAATGGTTGCAACAAAAGCGCAGGCATCCCCTATGAAAATACGCCATGTGGATGCCAAGTAAGCCTGCTCATTCTTCTACCTGCCAACTAATACTGACTTTCGTAAAAGAGGCGCAAACCTGATTGGCCGTGGCGAATCTGACGTGGAAATTTTTAACCCAAGATATGAGCCATTTTGAGACCCCAAATCCGCCTAATGATGAGGCACTTGTTCGTATGATGAAAAAGGCTTGATCTATGGATGCATCGGGCGACCACTTATAGTGCACTAACTAGGATTAACTACCAATTAACGTGCTTTATGACAGTTAATGACACATCTTACTGCACATGAAATTCTATATCTAAGTTAAAAGGTCTTTCACGTTCAACCTAGATCTATATTTGTTAATTGTTATATTGTTGTTTAATGCATGAATTGCAAAGTAACTTGCACATGGTTCGGGTCTAACCAAACTAATGTTAAATTGCAACTCTTTTGTTGGACTTTATACAACCTCAAGTTAGAACATTCTCCAAGCAATTAGATCTTAGCAAATAATACAAATCTTCTTATAAATATAATTACAAATATTGAATAAAGAAAGTCAACACAATTATAATATAGATCAACATGTTGAAAACGTGTTATGTATGATTGTTCCATCGCAATACTTCCCATCCAATGCTTTAGCAGCTGCAAACAAGCAAACTGGTCAAAATCATATCACTTAGAGTGCAAGTGTTAAAATGTGTTTGAAGTAATTACCTGCTTTAGCAAGGGTAAAGGTAGAATCGTCTTGAAGGGGTGTCATGAATCCATAGCCTTGTAGCCCTTTAGATTTCAAATAGTTCACCTTGTTTGTGATCGACCATGCATCATCATATCCAGTCCAGTTCGTGCCGCTATATGCATATGTAGACTGGGTAGATGTATCATGGACAACAGTGGCCCTATAACTAGCAATAGACGCATAAGAATCTGTACCAGAAAAAAATGCAGGAGCTCCAAGACCATGATTGGATGTAGTCAAGGTCCAAGTCACTCCATATGCAGGGAATCCATACACAATCTTTTGTGGACTGAGATAGCTCAACCATTTTGTCAATCCATAGTCACCATTCACAGTGGGATTAGTAGGGTCATAAAGGGGAGCTGGGTTATTGGTGTAAGTTTCAAAAGCATGAAGGTCATAGCTCATGACATATACCCAGTCGAGATTTGATTGAATCGAGGAGGTTGGATAAGACGCACCTGTACCTTCATGTAGGGAATTCGTATAGTAAACAGCAGCAGAAAGAAGCATGCTGGGAGCACGTGCACGCCATTCTTGGAAGAAAAGGCCAAGGTTAGTCATGTCGCCAGTGGTCTTAGGTAATTCCCAATCAAGGTCTAGACCATCAAAGTTATATGTTGTGGCAAGGGCAATGCTGCTGGTGATAAAGGTAGAGCGAGAGGCAGAGGAGCTAACCATGCGGGAAAAGGCAGAGGGGTCACTACCAACACCCCCAATGGAGATGAGAGTTTTGACATTAGGGTTTTTGAGGCGAACAGCAGAGACAAAGTTGGAGACGGAGCCAGTGTGGTAGGCGGAGACGGTGAAATCATGGTTGAGGGAGGCAAAGGCGTAGAGGAGATGGGTATAGAGGCAAGAGTTGATGGTAGAGGGGTCAGCTTCCCAGAGGCTCCAGTAACCAAGTTTGATGGGAGTGCCGCCAGCGGGGGGCGGGCTGGGAGGGGGGCTGGGGTGGCGCCAGAACAGGGGCCGCTTTGGCAGCCAGTTCCGCAGTAGGCAGAGGAGGTGCCGCAGAAGCCATAGTGGCTGCAACAATAGCCGGAGTCACAGGAGGCCATATTGGCCTGCTTACCACACTGCTCTTGGTTGCACTGGCTTTGGCAGCCGGTTCCGCAGTATGCCGACGTAGTGCCGCACCGTCCATCTTGGCTGCAGCAATACCCCGGCGAGCAATATGCTCCTCCTGCCTGCCTCCCGCACCTCTGCGCTTCAACGCTCTGCAGCAATACCCCCGAGGGCAACAATATGCTCTGCGCTTCAATGCTCTTCATTGCTACAGCCCCTGCCAGCACCGCCCATACTAGCACTATTGCCCCCATTGCTCAGCTCTGCGTTTTGGATTTTCGCTGCTTGCGCTTATAACTCCCAAATCATTATCATATCCCAATCTCTCTCCATGACCAGTTCAGTTCGTTCTAGTGGAGAAGTCGCCCTGTTTGCTTGATTTCTTACATCACAATGTACAATGCATGATATTTTTGCAGTTTATTCAACGCCAGGCGAGGCTGCCACTCTCCACCAGTTCTACCTGGATCTTACAATGACCAGTTCGTTCGCAATCAGTGGCACAGATCCAGACCACACAATCAGCGTTTTGGGTTTTCGCTGCTTGCTCTTATAGCTCCCAAAATCATTATCATATTCTAGTGAAGAAGGAGTCTTGTTTGTAACGCGGCGAGCCAGCTGTTTCACCGCAAACAGCGAGGTTTTTTTTTACAAAAAAAAGTCAAACTTTTTTTTTTACACAGCTCTTGGTTGCACTGGCTTTGGCTTGGTTGCACTGGATTTGTTGCTCTTATAGATTCAAAGAACCACTAGATTTAATTGCAGGATATTATAATACCCTAATTGAAAGCCCAGAATACAACAGCACTATACCATGAATTTGGATTCCAAACGATGAAGCTGCCATAAGCAGAACCGGTACAGACCATAACCACCAGTGCTAAAACTATCTGCAACAACCTGCACTTGTGCAAATCCCATAATATTATCCAACGGAATCCTGCTGCAGTTGTATCCGGCATGATTTTGTGGGTAAGACTAAAACCAGTTCCTGAGAAGCGTGGATATCCTCCAGCACCATTACTAGAGATCAAATATTCCATTCCAGTTACGGAAGGCAGTTGAACAAATCGCCAAGGATTCAGAGATCCTTCATAAGGATTAAGGAGCGACCTGCATTTCAACTAAAACAGAGTAGTTAATCGACAATAAGCTTAAATGGGAGAAAAGATGATGGAGCAAAATACCTTGGGGTTCCAGAAGATTCTGGAGAAGTTTTAAACCCTTTTTACCTCCCATTGCCATGCAGCGCTCCATTAGCCTAGCAGAACCATGAAACTCCGAAATTTTTATAAGCAAAGATATAGCATGCAAAGCCACAGTAGGCTCAATGTCCGCCATAGAAGAATTTGGCGCGATGGTTTATCTGACCTGTCTGTAAATACAATATCACAGTTGAAGCGCTGCTATTTCCGGTGGTGCATTCTCAGGCATCCACGTCGCCCCTGCCGATTTCAAGGAATCCTATTTCCGTTCTTCATGCTTCAGCACCGGCTGCACAGGTAAGAAATGATGGCAAATTTTGATCATAGTAACCGGATCTTGCGCTCCCCAACTGTGATATTGTAAGGGTAGCACAATTGGTCCTGGATTCCCGGTTTGGCAGCCGGTCGCTGCCAAACCGGGAATCCAGTCCCAATTGTGCTACCTTTAGGGTGCATTCCCATTACGCTAAAAAATGGCCGGTACCTGTGACACCTTGCAAGTTACAGGCAGCGGAGGAGCATTCCCATTCCACAACCCAACTTTGATTTTGCTGATATGGCGCAGGTCGGGAACTCCAATTCAGATGGATTTGAAAGCTTCTGAATACCCTAAATCGGAACTGAGTTTGTCTTCTAGCAAGATTTCTTTGTCCTCTTTCTGATTCCGTTTGTCTTCTTCCTCACAACTGGCCAAAACGCATCACAGGTGCAATAGGAATCGTGGTCTTCGTAAAACCCGCAACGGGACCGCGGAAATCGTGCATAGAATTGCCTTGTCGGGTTAATGGGAATACACCCTTATACGACTACATATACAGTGGAGTCATTTGCCTGCATACACACAATGAAGGGGGCTCCCAATAAGCAGACGATTCATCACAGGGTTGCCTTCTTTATAAACTCTCGACCGTGCGTAACCGAGATTAACATTTCTCAATGGGTCGCCAGAAGGAGCCTGGGGACGATTCAAATCGGGAAGTGTCTACCTTTGCATACTGAAGGTTTGGGATTTGAGGAGGTTAGGTTCAAAATGCGTAATCGATCACCTACGTATATATTTCAATCGACGCTTTTTCCCCGCATTTTAGAGTCAATTTCGTGACAGAGCATGGATGCCTTCAAATTCCTTGGCGTTTTTCTCTACTCAATCCGCCATATCGAATCGACGACGTAGTAGGGGCGATCACCGGCATCGAAACGCCCGAATGGTGAGACATAAACAGCCCAACGGGATTGGACCCGCTTTTATCGGGAAGAAGATTGAAACGAATAACGAACCGGCAATGGTTCGATGGCACATAATACTTCTGAGAAATCAATTCTCAATGGATTTCATCAACCTACCATGCAGTTGAAGACAAAGCAGGTCCTTATTCCAGTTGAAAGCATTTTTGGATATCTCAAAACAATGGAGCAATCAGTCCATATTTTTATACATCTAGAGCATCCTTTGGTAATCATGGTCTTAATGATCTGAACTTAGCAGGCATGCAATGGGTCAATGGGATCTCTAACGGGCATTACTTTCATAGCTTGGATTCAGGACAGACTGGAAACTTCATGCCAAATGTAAATTGCCTATGGCAATTTCAACCACAGCTTTTACAACATTATTTTATTACACCGGATGGTGTTGTCCTCTGAAGTTTTTGTTAGCTATAAGTTTTTTTGTTGGTGTGGCAATATATGGCAAAATGATGGAAATGCTTAGGATGATGCGTGCATATAAGAGTTCTGAGCAGAATATGCCACAAACGTGATTTATCTACTCCAGTTTATCACATATTTACCATTTACCCTGGCGGTGCAGAAGATATGTCCAACTCCTCTTCTGGGTCAAGTTTTTATCTGATTTTTTAACTTCGGGCCTGATTCTGTTGTATGTAAAAACTCCAAATTTTTGGGGGTAAATGTTATTGCATTTTTATTCTCATGTGTTCTTTTTGGTTTATTTTATTAGGTTTGAGATTGGAAATAAGACTTTGTTGCAGTCATCCTGTAGGAAAATTTCGGTGGTGTTGTACTACTTCCTATCTGCATTATTTTGTCTTTGAGCTACAAAGAAATGCTATCAAACATTTATAAGCTGAAAATATGAATTTATTTTAGAAATGACCAGTGAAAAGCATGCATTCTTACAGAAGCATGTTGAAATCTATTCTAAGGTATTTAATTATTATCTACAGGTTGTACTTTTGCGGGCATATGGTCCAAATTTGTGGCATGCAACCACGTTGATTTCAGACTAGTACGATGAATTATGAATATCTGAAACATTCGAGGTTCTATTCCTTTGTCATGTAACATTAGATAGCTTGCCCTCTACTATACAAAGCAGACTCTTAGATACCATTGCTTCAATTTGATGGAGGCTCTACACGTTATTCCTTCAGCAAAGATAGTGGTCATAGATGTTTTCCATTTTCATAAGCATTGTCGTTACTGTATTGGGCATGTATTTTGTTTATATTTTATCTTGGTGGCAATGATTGTTATTCATCTTTGTTTTACAGTAAGGGTTTCACAACTATATGTATGATGTGGTATGCAGGAGCAAAAAACCGCCCGTTGCTTTTGTTTTTTGCACAGGTCAATGATATGTTGTTGGCCGACTACATTGCTGTAACAGTGGAAAAGAAGATCTTCGTGGCCCATACCGCAGGACGCTACTCTGTGAAACATTTTCGAATGTGTTCATGGTTATTCATGGACTCTCGGTTGGTGCTTCCTAGTCTTTTGCATCCTTCACAGATCAAAGATCTTGCGTCCTCTGGCATTTTTTGAATTTGTTGCAACCAAAAGTGGACTTCACAAGTTTTGTTTCTACAATCTTTCTGCTGTCCGTGAAGCAGTGTTCTTTGATGTACAAGTTCATCATTGTTCTGGTGCAGACAAGCAGGCAACTAATGGTAATGTTGACAAGTCTTGCTTTATTATTTATTTGACTGGAATGCATTATGGGCCAGTGCTGTAATTTCTTGAAACTTCGTTCCTTTGCAGGCAACCGATGGTAATGTTGACAAGTGTTGCTTTATTATTTTTTTGATTGGAATGCATTAGGCCTATGGACCAGTGCTGCAATTTCTTGAAACTTCGTTCCTTTGCGATTATGTATTTGTTGTTAGGCATAACGTCTTTTTGGGATCCGTCATATTTCAAGCTGATTAGGCCGTTGGCTACTGCTCCTGCCACAATTGATATTGAGACTGTCTTATTGCACATTGTAATAGTTGAAGTAACTGGGCATCAATGAAGCCTTCATTAGTAATTTAAACCAATATAATATTGCACTAATTGTGTAGCTTTGCAGCATTCTCCAATATTCAATTTGAGATTGAATGTTTTTTCTTGCAAGCCCTTAAGCTGGTTTATTAGGCAGGGCGTGGACATTCATTCATGATGTATTATTTTGTTTGTCTTTGAGTCACTTCGACATTGTTACATGCTTGATTCATGGTGAATATTGTTGGAATACGAGCAGAATATACTTTCATTTCCAGCATATGTGTGGTTACCGAATACATTATCGTGCAAGTAATGTTCAAGGTTTGCCCAAGGTTTGCCGAATACATTTTACACTTGAACACTTGCATTTGTTCCTAACATGTGTAATAATTTGCAAACATGTCAACATCCAACATTTGATAAATTGAGAACTATTTTAGTAGCATTTTGAAAACTAATTATCAATGTTATAAGTACATTTATGTAATAATTGTTGTAGTATTTGCCAGCATTTGTGGGAATCACAATATGAAATGTGAGACATTGTAATAACATGTGCCTCCAATGAACCAACATGACTTGCTAAAAGATATTTTTAGCCATCTCCTTTCATAGACGTTTCGTTTTGAAGATGTTAAAATAGATAATATTGATTGGATTATAGATGCAAAGCAATCATTTAAAAATGCAATGGGTCAACATGGTAGAACTTTCCCATTGGTGGCATTTGATTGGAATATATCCTTCAAATGATACAAGAAACTCCTTTTAATTGCCAACTTTGCACAGACATGATGACAACCTTAGGACCATTTATTCTAGGTACAAATGGAGAAGTCAACAATTAATAAACGCTAGATAATGAAGGCTACCTCATGTCTTCAAAACGTTTGGTCCTTACTGCTTCTACATGGGCTAATAGGATCTTAATAATCTAAGGGAATCTTCTTAGAACCTTAGGGAATTTACGGAATCTTTATAGAACGTTAAAAATGTAGGGAAATCTTTGCTGTAGAGGAATCTTTGTAGAACCTTAAGGAATGCAACAAAAATTATAGGACATTCTTCAAACATCAATAATGACGAATGCAATTGTTTACGAGTCTATGGAATTTAGTTTGAGTACTTGTTGTTAGGTAATTGAGTTTAATCAATAGTATTAGCATGACATGTCATTCAACGCATTGTTCAGTCAATGACCTATAGTGTAAGGTGTTGCTATTACCTCATAGCCGACACATTTCTAAACAGTTCAAAAACACACACATGGAAGTTAACAAATATGTTCCGAGGATGACATCATGTTTAGTGGTTATGTGAAACCAATAGTATTCGGTACATCCTACAGCGCAAATTGCTATGGTGCAAGTGGACTGGCATATCATTATGGTGCACGCTCTAGTTTTAGTATATTCCTATGGTGCAAGTTCCTGTCGTACCTATATTTTCAAATATTTTCCTGCGGTTCTTGTAGATTCTCTAAGGCTGCTTCAAGATTTCTCTAGATTCTCCAAGATTCTATGTAGAATTTTGTAGATTCCTCTAGATTTCTCCAGATTCGTTAAGGTTTCGTCAAAATTGCTTTAGATTCTCAAAGGTTTTTTCGATTCTTGAAGATCTTATGAGATTTACTTAGATTCCCTTTTTACTTCTTTTGATGTTCTCTTAGATTCGACTTTACTAGAAACTATTTTTATATGCTAAAACAATTTATTGAAAACCATGTGAATATCGATCGGTTATAGTTATAAAACCATGGCATGATAATAAGAGAAACCATTGGATCTTTTCCAATATCAAGTTTGAACTTAACTTGCACGACAAAGTAAACAGTCTTCGCATCTATACCTCAAAGATCTTCTCAAGGTCATATGAAGTTTTATTTAACCAAATCAAGTTGAAATAGTTGCCAGTGCTGCCTCTACTGACACTGTACATAATGCATTGCCGATGTTAGAATAGAAGTTATTGTAACTATAGACTATATTGATGCATTAACATCTCCTTTCAAAGGCATGAACAATGTGAGACAGTCAGTTTCTGATTTCAAGATGATCACGTTTGTAGGATGGCGGGTCGTCTACCTTGGTAGTCTGTTAATTGCTGATTGTTTAGTCTTTAGTACCAGCAGGTCTTGAACTAATGACACGCATCTGTAGCAAATACTGATGTTGGGCAGAGCCGCAGCATCAACATCATCTAATGAACTTGTGATTTCTAGCATTACAGGCATCTACTGAGACTAAAACCACATGCCATAACAGGGGAGCATTTCCCCTCAACTGAAAGGGACAATGTATCAGTTAACAATAACTTCAGTATCAACATCATCTCGCCAACTCTGGCTACCAGGCAACACTATGGGCATAGTTGTTTTATGCAATTTCTTGCAACCCGTAAGATGTCTGATAAAGTTACAACACCTATTAAGTAACCTTGATCACTCGTCACCCATACACGATGAACATGATTGTTCACCGCTTTCAAAGATAACTTCCTCAAGGGATGTAGATGGCAAGCATGTGATAGGCGGCTTTTATTTGTACAGTTGGATCTTCAATGTAAAACCGGCCGCATGGCTGCTCCAAAGCCGAACTTCTTTGCAAGTGCAATCTTCTTCAAAAATCCACCACGTAAAGAGCGGACCAAGCACTAATGACACTTGAATTACAACCCCTCAAACTGCGGGCGTAAAATGTACCCAAGATCTTCTTTCCATGGCCCTAAAACATGAAAACAAATTCTTAGCTTCAAGTATGGTAAGATAATAATATTACAACTCAGCCCATATACGCAGCTCATTACTTTGCAATTTTAAGTACTCTTGAGAAGAGCTTATGTGGATTGATGAAGAAAAGAACTTACCAAAACAAGCTCCTCGACAGGTTCATACATTGGTTCTATCACCGCAACAGCGCCCTCAACGAGGCATTACTGCATGCATTTCATTGCATCTGTTACTTTCATGTTTGAAGGAACTCCGTAAATACTCCGTTGAATCGCTTCCAAGTTTTCGACGCTTGTGCTGAACTGAGGGAATTGCTTGCCATGTGTTGCCAGAAAATGAACAACATCAGTTTGTGTCAACATGTGATAACCAGGGGATGATTCAGTGAGCTCCACTCCAACCACATGCTCAAGGTTGCTTTCCACAGGAATTAATGCGCGATGAATACCCTTGCTCATTGGCTCCATGGCATCATAAATTCTGGATAAAGAGTACAAAATTAAAAAACCATCAGATCATTTTCAATAATCCATGATGTCTGAACAGCATTACAGGATAGCATGTTTAGGTTTGAGACAGCAATACAATATTACAACTAAACCTCTTAGGTAAAAGAACTCATGGTCAGAAAGATCGTACAAATAAAATCCATAACCACTTTAGGCATTGCAAAAACATAACCTGGACAAAAGACTCCATCACTAGTGAGTTCAAAGGTTCTTCTACAAGTCTGCAAGACACCACAATTACATTCTCCTAGTTTACATAAGTATTTAGTGGTAAAATCTATAAGCCTTACATAATCATCATCTTTTCTTTTCATACCGGTAGTTTTGGAATCAACCTGCCAGGTCGGAAGATCATGCCACACACAGTTCTTACCTAAACATCATTCTGTCATAATCTATCCTCTTGCCTTGTGTTTTTTCATTTTGATAAGTGTTGCTTAAAACTCATAGCTTGGAGAAATAAGCTGATGCTTTCAGTCTAATTGGGTATCAAATCAGTTGCAACTCCATGTCAAATGCCCCCGTCATCTGATTGTAACACTTTACTTGACATCCAGGAGAGGGCCTTTGCTTTTTAGACCTCACTAGACATACCAATAACCAATTCTTCGCTATACGCAATCATGACAATATAGTTTTGCTTTTCAAATCCAGTTTGCTCCATTGTGATTAGTTGCTGCCTTATAATGAAGATATGGCTCTGCTTTACTTCAGAATAATGTATTTTTGTGGTCCTCTCTAGAGATCAAGAAAGAAAACCACGTACACTTCAGGATTTCATTATTTGTACATCCTCATACCAATCATCACTATGTCATGCATCCAAGAAAAATAATAGGACCACTTTTTCACATTATATTTACTTGCGTCCTGCATTAAAATGAATCTATCCCCATCCCAAAATATGGAGGAAGATGAACTTAACAAGTCTTAATCTAAAACGAGAAAAGAATTTATAATTAAGTAAACCTCCGATCCATTTGATGTTACTATTTTTGTACTTTTACGTTCATAAATCAGAAAGAATCCATACATGTTGGTCCCGAGGCAAACATTCCACTCTCACGGGCAAAGATATGGAAAATACAAAGGATATCAAAACTTACAATGTCCGTGGGCCGATTGTCCAAAGGCTAAGTCCTTCCAAGGAATGGCCAATTATGTTAGAAACCGAAGCATGAGCAGATTTTGAACATCCTATCCATTTTCGCCTTCTCGCACAAATGAATCAAGATATCCAAAGACACTAACAATCCCAATATACTATTTTCTAGCCGCTCCAAAGAGTCTTATCGATTCCAAAATCATGGAACCACCCCCGCCAATCCATCGGGCTGTGAGGTGCCGCCACCGAATCGCTTAGAACATTCCAGCAACTGGCAAGCATAGCATTCAAGGTGTCCCCATGCTAAAGGGCCGCTGGCATGGCATCTTGAGATAAGGGCCGGCCAGAAGAGTCGGGCTTTGCAATCACCTACAAAGACATCATCTTGTCTTGAATAAGGGAAAACTAGTAGAAGCAGTTTTGTGGGCTTCAAGAGAATATTCTTAATAAGGAAACTAGTAGAAGCTTCTACTAGTTTTCCTTATTCAAGACAAGATGATGTATCAGAAGCCGACAGAAGCCCCGCCCACAGCAGCTCCGCTTCTTTTTCTGATGGCTGAGACCCTGCAGATGAATTCAGTGCTCCGGAAGCCATGTCTTTGCCGTGGATGTGCACATCTCAAATGCCACTGGCCCCATACCCAAAGGAAAATGCTTGGAAGAAGAAGAAGGGTCCAGTCACCCCCATAGCCACGCTGAAGGAATGGGGTCGATGACTCAGAGTTTACAGCGCTAGGGGCTTTGCTTTGGAGCCACCAAAGATATGCTAGGCATATGTCGGCATATACCTGGATATACTCACATACCCACATAAACGAGGGTTTGCCCCCCTAGGGGCAACCCAAAAAATGTTCTGTAGTAATATGGGTTGGTCATGATATCCCCATTTCTATTTCATATTTATCAATCAAATCCAAACAGAATATATAGCTGCTACAACCACTAAAACTAAAATCAATTTACATTTACAACATTGTGAACAAGAGTTATTATGCAAATCCATCGCTAGTTTACATGTTCCTAGTTATTCTCAATTATACAGAAGTTTCTATACCTTGAGGTGCTCTGGGTGCACTTTATATATAAGGGGGTATGGCAGACCGCCGTCGAGGGTAGCAAAACCCCCTTGTATAATAATCTTAAAAGGCAATTTGACCCCTCTGTGTATAGATATTGCTCCAAATCAATGCCTAAAAACACCCCTAACCCCTAAGTATACGTACACAAAATGGTCCAAAAAACACCCCTCCGTTGAACTCTCATGGGTTATACGCTGATCAAAGGTGAATCCTCTGCCGTTTGTACATGTGGAACAAGTATGCCCTTGTCAAGGAAATGAAGGAACAATATGCCAGTTTTATTGTTTCCTTTGTGAGGCTACATTCCTACGTGCAATTGATGCAAAATCGAAATAGATAAAGAAGGTAAGTTGATGGCCAAAAAACAATACCCACCTATACTTGTGAAAGAAGGTATGCCGAACTCATGAAAGAAAGAAGAAGCAAAGAGCAAATGCAGATCTAAATTCAAATGCCCATCTCAAAATGTATCTTGAAATCATCATGTCTTATTTATTCAACAATGAGGGCATTGCTTAAAAGACTAAAAGTTAGAGCTTCTAAAAGGGCTGGATCATCCCAATGCATTTAACAAGGCAGATCACATTTGCAGAACTATGCCTTAAGAATATTGCTCCACATTTGTTGTGTGATCTGTTAAACAATTTTGTATTAAAAGTGCAGCCGAATCTACACTTGTGAAAGAAGGTATGCGGAGCTCATGAAAGAAAGAAACAAAGAGCAAATGCAGATCTGAATTCATATGTCCATCACACGATGTATCTTGGAATCATCATGTTTTGTTTATTCAAAAAGAGAAAATTGTCTAAAAGACTAAAATCTGGGGCTTCTAAATGGGCTAAATCATCCCAATGCATTTAACAAGGCAGATCATTTTTGCAGAACTATGCCCTAAGAATATTGCTCTAAATTTGTTGTGTGATCTGTTAAACAATTTCATATCAAAGTGCAGCCAATATCTTGTATTTTTTTTTTTTGAAGAACGTGTTTTACTTCATATTATACACTCAAAAGATTACAAAGTACTTCAAGAAGTAAGAAATATTCCTGAAGCATCAATCACTTTTAGATGATCACTCCATATTGGAAATTTAATACGATCAGGCCAATTGGAAATCTGAAAGCAATTATACAACTTCTTACGAATTTCTTGAAGTACCACCTGAGAAGAAATATGCTTATCATAAAAGACCTTTCTTCGCCTTCGCTTCCACACACTCCATATTAGCCAAGACTTTGCCATGTGAAATGCAATCCTTTTAGAAGCAAGTCCAAATCGATTTGGATAAATACCAAAAGAAAAATGACTATCCAAAGATACTCCAAAAAGAGAATGCAACCAGACCTAAGACTACTCACCAGATCAATAAATATAAACAATGCTCCAATGTTTCAATGCACCGCCACACATTGGGCAAAGTGGGCTTACTCCCGGCTTAAAGCGATGAACCATCTCATTAACTCTCAAAGAGCGATGAATCACCCGCCAAAGTAAAACATTTACCTTTGAGGATTATATTTAGACCAAACAAGGTTCCGATGGATTGCCATTGAGAAGGCAAAGTCCGAAGTGCCATTTTCGAGAAGGTGATAAAGTACTTGAGGATGTAAGCAATCAGAGCATGAACTTACTAGCTTCTTGCCTTTCTTTAATACCTTGAACAAAGTTCCAAAGACCTCCGGTCACCAACCTTCTTAATTAAAGGAAGAGCACTTGCTACATAAGCCCATATACCGATATCTTTATCCAACAACCCATATTTCTCCTCAAACCATTGCCAAGGAGCAATGTCAATACCAAAATACCACTGCTCAATAGAAATAATACCGCTCTCCTCCACCTTGCTTGGGAGTGCGATGCATAAATTCTACAACCGGGTGTAGTTGTCCATGAGTATACAAAGGCAACCACAAAAGGGGAAGATGCCCCAAGACAAGCTTCCCAATCAAATGTAATCACTGGCTGACTACCTTCCGTGCCGAAGCAAGCCTTTCAAGATCGGAGAGGCATGTGAATAAGCTTTCAATGGATATAACAATGCCCAAAGGAGCTCAATTCTCACACCTCGCTTATGAAAACCATACACTTCTTCACCGATTGTTTAAGTAACTTCATACCTGGTGATGCACAATCATCTTTCAACAACCGAACAATAGCTTAGAAGCTAAGACCTTACCTCAGAAAGAAAGATCCAACATACCAAGTCCTCCTTGTTGTTTAAACAACATACATTTCTTCCACGCCACCTTCACGTTGCCTCCTTTATCAAGACACCGCATAAAAATCTCTTACAATCTTTTTTATCTCTACAAACTTAGAAGCCGGAGCCAATAGAACCAAAACCAAATAAATATGTGTATTGTTCAATCTCGGGACTTAGCTACTTGAATTCTACCGCCAAGGATAACTTTGAGCCTCTCCACCAAATCGATGCCTTTGTAGATTTAAGATAATTTCATCCCATGCTTCATTCATGTCAATATCTAGACCAAAAGGGACTCCTAGAAGCTTTGTCTTTGCGAAAGGTACAACCAAGCTTCCGTGCATACTCATATAAAAATGCGGGCGCTTCCCTTCCCACCCATAAAGCACTACACTTAGCCCAATTAAGGAGACAACCGATGCAATTGAAAATATATCCAAAAGCTTTTGATTATCCGCACATTATTCTCTTCACCATCCACTAGCAAGAAGGTATCGCTCGCAAACCGATTAACCAAAACCCGGTCACCTTCCACCAATAATAATCCCTTTACCAAACCATCCTTTTCAGCCTCATGCAATAGTTGCGAAAGTCCTTCTGCCACTATAGTAAACAAAAAAGGAGCTAAAGGGCAACCTTGCCTTATTCCACGTTCAATTGGAAAAAGCACCAAGGGTTCTCCATGATACAGTACTACCCCCTTAGCAGAAATCAACATTTTATGCATCATAGAGCAGAAACCAGGCCCAAATCCCAATTTCAAAATATCTTGTATTTTTGCCATGACTAATCCTTAATATCAAAATGAAAGTGCAGGGATCAAGTGATCGTTTAACCCTAAGCAAGTCATATACTGCATTGATCACAAGGAAACTTGAAACAAATGGACGCGCATGGCGTAGGAAAAATTAAACTGCTTGGTATCACGTGGAGCTGCTTGGAACGCGAAAGTTTATTTCCCGTTCCTTAGGGCGAATAGAGAAATGGGTGCTCTTCTTGCACGCTCACTGGATAGACCATTAAATACAACGGATGAAATTAAAATAAGAAAAAGTCAAGGGCATTCTATTACAATGTGTGCAAAACAAACCTTTGAATCAAGGGATTAAAATAAATTAAAAAATTTCAATAGCCAAGATGGTGCACAAGCTGTTGAGACTGGCATATGTCCCAAGTACAAGGACATTCCAGAAAGCTTTTGCTAACTTTCACAAATGCTCTAAGGATTTATTAAAAGTGCATATGGTATTGTTGCATGGCATGTTTGTTTTCAATTCTAAAATCCATTCATCCTGGATCATCCATAAGATGTTGTCCTTCCCTTATTTATGCAGAATCATGTCGAGAAGGGCATATACCGCCAAGCACAATGACATTCTCGAAAAGCTTTTGCTAGCTTTACAGATGCTGTAAGGAGATGTTCTCCTTCCTGTTTATGGTGGTAAGAAACGACTTTGTTTTTTTCCACGTTCCTTATTCTTCAAAATTGCTCTGCTTAGAATTGATCTATTAGAATATATGATCCCGATTTCCTGCTGTTTACTTCTCTTCTTCAAACCATCTTAATTGGTATGTATTATGTCCTTATTATAACAATTTCCCATGCAAAATTATAGTTGTTTGTGGCTGTTATTACCTTTGTTGGTAGGCTTACGGTTAGGTTTGATATAAATGAAAATTATTGCCACTTGAATGTTGGTAGGACACAAATGCCATACTCTTTGTTTACTATTTTATATAAATCAGTTTTATATATATGGTTATGTGAAGGATATTTGGTTGTTTGAATGTCCATCAAGACATTACTGGAGGTGAGACTCAGATTAGGAAGACAGATGCTACACCAGATGCATTTAAGGTGGGATAGGACTCATGTTGCCACTGCACGATGGTGCTGCATTTTTCTTCAAGATAGAACACTCTCATTGAGGTGAGGTATGGATGGATGTAATGTAGATGTATCTTGAAAACATTGCACAACCAAACTATTATCTTGAAGCCAGGGGACCCTAATTTGCAAGTTATTAGAGCTCCTTTTCAGTGATTTATTTTGCTTATTATGTGTGGATGGATGAGATTCTCTGTAATGTAATATTTATTTGGGTAATAATCAGCATTGCTATAGGTAGGTGACAATTTAATTTGATTTAGACATGCAGTGATGTCTACACTGCTCCAAAGTTAAGTGATTTAGTATCTTAGACATGCAATGATGTCTACACTGCAGTGATTTAGACATGCAGTGATGTCTACACTGCTCCATTTTGGCTAGGAAAGTTAATGTTATGTGCTCATTGACATGGAATATCTTACCTGTTTATACTTCATGCAATTTTGGGATTTCTTAGGAAAACAAGGTGAATCATGGAGCGCCAGATGGCTGCCATCAGAACAATGTTGAGGAAATGATCACCGGAAGGTCTATCTGCTTACATTACTAAGTTTTGATTTCAACGTTGAAGATTGAAGAGGCAGTTATTTTAATACTAGGTTCTTTACAGCTGCATACATGTTGTCATTGGCATGATTTAATAGTACATTCGTAATGCATGCATTACTACCTCTCTTGCTGTGCATGTGGGCATCATATCCATTTTGCAAATAAGGAATGAAAATTTACCATCACATTCTTGGCCTTTGTTACTGCCCAGAATAGTAGAGCCATGAATCCAAAGAATAAGTGTCCTAACTGTTTCACTTAAATTTGCTAGATAGCTAGTTTCTCTTTCCATTATCTTCTCTTCATACTGTGTTTCAGAAGGTGAATGTAACATGAATTTGTGTGTTACATATTCATGTAGCACTTTCTTAAAGAGAAAGCGCTAACATATCAAATGGCACCATGCTGGGAGGGCTCCGTAAGCCATCCATCCCTTCAATATCTTTCACCATCTTGACATTTTGTAAGATAGAATATCATCATTTTTACTTTCTTCCTGTCAAATTGTTGTTGTGGCACTCTTTTCCAGCTTTAGGTCTCCTTGAATGATGACTGTCTTATTTCTTCCTTCTGTTTTCATCTACAAGTGTTGCTTTCTTGCATCTTGCACCTTCATAATGGAACCATGTTCTTGCATATGGAGCAGCTCTCTCTGTAGACACTAGCATGTTTTTGTACACAGCTCTTGCTGTAGATACACATGCTTTTGTACACACTAACATATTGACTGAGGGTGATGGCATAGATGTACCGAGTTTAACTGAAGTTGACATCTTTCATTAGAGACTTTTTAGAGACTTTTTTAAGTCTTGGCAAGATCAACGTGCGAGATTTGAAATCAAAATCATAATCCAAATAATAAATCTATGTCAGTATTCTGGCACTATTGCAGGAATGTCAAGTTGAAACCTTCAAACCTTTTCAGATTTTCTTTTACTGATTCAATTCCATGTATGTTTATTACAATATTCGTTGCTTCTATTTCTTACCTTTTATTTTCACCTTGGTCGCCCTGCCACACAATATTTATCAAGCATGCCTATAATATAGTCACTCTAAATTGAGCCTGCAATGCATCACAACCCTGTTCGACAATTCATTGACAGTCCCTCCTCCTAGAATACGGCCTTTAATGGTGAACTTGCTATGATGCTTGCGTTTAACGCTAAGTAGAGTGTTGTTTGAATGGTTGCATAAGCCATCAAACAATGATGTTTGAATGATTGCAGAAGCCATCAAACGGTGATGACGGGCCCTCATTTCCAATTGTTTTATTGTCTGAATAGTGCAAAGATTTTTGTTCAAATGTAAAATGTGTTATAATGTGTTGAGATTTTACATGGAAATTGTGCTTTACATCAACAAAATTTCAGGTGCACTATAACTACTCTCCATCATCGTTGGTTATAATACAAGTAGTACATGGCTTATACGTAACTTTACACATGTCTAAGAACTTCCAAGTTTATAGGCAAATGCAAAATATGTGTTATATTGTGTCGAGATTTTACATGGAAATTGTGCATAACATCAACAAAATTTCAGGTGTACTATAACTACTCTCCATCATCGTTGCTTATAATACAAGTAGTACATGGCTTATACGTAACTTTACACATGTCCAAGAACTTCCAAGTTTATTTTGCAAGTGATGTTAGTATATTCACAAACATTAATGCACACCTTAACAAAATACATTATTAGCATTAGATAAAAGAATCGCAAGTGATAAACAACACAACGAGAATTTATACCCTAACATAATTAAATTGACCATGAAATGTGAATGGAGTGGTATCTATTCAACATATCATTAGGCATTTTGCAAGTCACAACATTAATGCACACTTTTAACAAAATACATTATAAGCACTAGATAAAATACATTATTAGCACTAGACAAAAGGGTTGCAAATAACAAAAGGGTTGCAAATAATGAACAATGCAAGGAGAACAAAAAATGCACGTGTGTGAACCTCCCATTACCTATCTGAAACCACATGCTATTTATGGAGTGGTATTATTCGACATATCATTAGAAAATTTGCAAGGCATTAATCCTAGCTTAGACAACCACATTCTGATATATAAAGCGGCCTCCATCGTAAACTTATAAAACAAATTCTTCATGTGACAGTCTTTATGGTACACTTCAATCATTTACATACTACAGATGCCCAACCCATGTGATAAAGTCCTTTCCACCGAGCTCATTAGCACTTCCAATGACAAATAGGAAAGTGCATTTAGCATGCCTATGAACTTCTTGCTCTGCCTTGAACCAGTACTTGGATGCTTGCTTCATGGCCAAGCTTTGGGATGCAGAGGCCCTGTCACATGTCAAGGTGGCAAATTATCGACAACAGGTTAATCCCATGCTCACGAGGGGCCCACACCACTACCTGCGCACCCATCTACCCATGAAAAAGCGCAGGGTGATTGCTTCCATTCGCACAGGTGCACACCACCTCCACATTGAGACAGGGAATGGATTCGGGAGTCGCGTGAGGACAGAGTCCGTCAGTCATGTCATGAGCCATTGAGGATGAAAGTCCAGCCCTCGCCCCACAGTCACGAGCATATCCGATTTCGGTATGATGTTTCGGTTAGTTGTGCCCCATCAAAGGCCCTGAGGATGAGCTCTTGAGCCACCACCTCTTTGTGGGCTTGTTGGGATCGTATCTCAGGGAGGTAATGGATCTGTGGTTCCAGTTATGCTATGGAACATTAACCTTAGTCGTACTTGTGATTATGTATATAAGCTTTGTCGGATGTCAAAGATCTTTATTGCTACTAAGGTTTTCCCCAAAACCCTTGGCGGGGTTTTTAATCTGGTAGTAATAATACTGCCGCTGCTCTCTTTTGTGCTTGGGTCCCATAGGCCGGTTGGTCTCCGTGGGATCGATAAAATCATATTCTATTAACCATCATTCAAAAAATTGAGAATATGTCTTAATTTTGGTACTTTTTTTCCGTCCGTTTTTTTTTGTTTTTATTCCCCGTCCGCCATTTTTTTTGTTTTTCTCTCCATCCGCCTTTCTTGTTTTCGTTTTTTCAATTTTCAATTTTCGATTCTCAGTTTCCCCTTTTTTTTTTTTCGTCTCCTATTCTTTTTGCTCCTCTCCTTATTTTTTCCCTCCTCTAAATTCCCTCGTCCCTTTTCTTTTACTCCCTCTTTCGCTTTTAGTTGCTCGCCGGTTTTTATTTTGTGTTTCTTAGTTTTTCAACAAAGAGGTCCACGCCTCTTTTACCATATCGTAGGTTTTCCACGGGCTTTCCACATCGAGCTTTTCCATTGTGGTTTTCCATCGAGCTTTTCCACATCGAATCAGAATAATGGTGGAGCGCTTGGAGAATCGGGCGGATGGAACCGCTGACCCTAAACCCGGGCTTATAGGTCAACCACAAGAATCCAATTCAAGTTTTCACTCAAATTGGGGTTAGGACCTCCGGATCACTTAAGGTGATCCGGTCATGCAAGAAAATTCCAAAGATAAGTTCAAAAGTCCGAGTTCTATACCTTCCCATTTTCAAAAATGGTACCTTTGCCAAAACAATTGTAGTGTTGGGAAGCGGATAGATGTTTTGAGTCGATGTCTGTAGACTTGGTCAAAAAAAAAGTTGTAGGTAATCGACAACAAAGCCTCCTCACCAAGTCGAGACTCAATCTGTGAGTTATTCGAGCTCAAAGTGAGGTCAAATTTTGGTCAATAGAGGTCAAATGTAGAAAAAAAGTGATCGTGAATTGAGATTTAGAGTTGCCAATCACTTTTTGGGAATTTCCAAAGTAGGTAGATTGCAATGATATTGGGGAAGGTAGGCAAGCGGCCAAATACTAATTTGGAGGTGTATAGGTATTTTTGTGGACTGGATTTAGCAAAATACAATCTAGACCGCCAAACCCGAGAGCAATTTTTTTTTTGAATTTGAGCTACACTTGGTATTTTTGAATGATTTCAACTCCTTTGGCTTTCTTAACACCCAAAGATGAGTGGCGCATGCACCAAGGGGGCTAAAAACACCCGCAGATTTTTCTATAGAATTTTTGTGGTGAGAATTGCTAAGGAAAAATATCGAGAGACAAATTCAACAACTTGACAACCAATTTGGATTGATATGAAGGTAGATATATCAAGAAAACAATGATAAGGATGCTTCATAGCTTCAAGTGCAAGAAAATAATCATCAAAAGTCATAAGGTAATTTTCGAAAGTAATGTCAACTAAATCTTGTAGATCCAATGAGGAGAGCTCAAGAACTTCAAGGATCGTCGGATCTTGCTCAAGAATGATCAATGTATGATCTGAATACTCCCGGGCCTTCAAAAATCTTCTGTTATTGTTTCCTAAGATATATGTTTTTGATTTAATCTGCCCAAAGATTTTAGGGCTTAAATTTAGGCTTGATGAGATGCTTAAGAGCGGAAATGCAGAAATAGATAGGTTTCAGAGTTCAATGATTCCATTCCGGCGTGATTCGAAAGGTGTTTCCATAATTAGGGTTCTTTCAAGGTATTTTTCCGTAAAATCCGGACACGATGACCGTATTTTTGAGGTATATCCCAAGAATATGTCAGATTTATCAATTTTAGGAAGATAGGCCATGGTCCATAAGGGTACCACAAAAATAATTAATGAGTCTTAACCCATTTGGGTCTATGGCAACCCTAGTTTCTTTGGGGAATATTCTAGATGGGTACCAAAATGGGATATTAATGGAACATATTTGAGTGGCATAGGTACACATAATGGTAAAGAACAAGGAGGCACAAAAGCTTGTGAAAAAGATTAGGCCAAGGGTATGTGGTAAGGGTGCAATATGAAGAATGAAAATAAGGCAAAGGGGTATGAAATGGGTAAGACATCCATGGGGAAAACAAAATGTGGTAAGAAAGGTACTTTTGGCAAGGCAAAATATGATTTGCAAAAGGTGAGCAAAGAAGAATATGAGTGTGAGGGAAAATGACTAGGGAAATTCAAAATGGAAGGTGAGAATAAGATATGGGGGGTAGGCAAAAAATGGCTAAGGGATGGAACCAAATACCATGGGATCTTCTAAACTTTGAACTTCCAATCTTCAAAAAATGCCTTCCAAACTTCTTTAACCCTAATCTTCTAGAGCATATTCTTGACTAAGCACTTTGACCTTGAATAAAGTACCTCATGTGAGTTTTGAACCTTGAGCACTTGTTGACTTGAGAAATGAACACCCTTTGACCTCCATATCAATGTTGACCGCCAAGAATCTTCCAAACTTTGACCTAGTATTCCAAGATAAGTTGACCTAGTTTTGAATGCATGGATCACAAGTAGCATGTTGCCCTTTGGGGCAACATCTCGCCAAAACAAGAAAAAGGCTGGTCCCCCTCCCATATAATGTCAAAAGTGAATAAGTAGAGGGTCTTCAACTTTGTACCAAAGTGTCCGTGATAGAGTAAAAGTGCAAATGTTGGTGATGGTGAAATGATGTAGGTGGGATATGGTGAGTGAGAGGAGGCAAAAATGGATGTGAAAATGACAAGGTGATGATGGAGGATGGTGAATGGAATATGGTGAGTGAGAAGAGATAGAAGTGAATGTGAATATGACAAGATGATAATGAAATGGAGATGAAATGAGTGTACGTGTTTGAAACTCGCCAAAACAAGAAAATGTGTGTATCCCTCTTGATCTTCAACAAGTGCAACTCGCTATGATGGTAAAGATGAATTGCAAGAGTGCTTTTCTTCCCAGAGGGAATGAGAACAAGAATGAGGAGTTTAGATGGAAGGTAGGGGCCACTTATGACAGATGAAAACATGGAGGAAGAGTGCACTGTGTCATGGAAACACATAAACCAATTAGTCTCAAAACCTTGCAACTCGCTATGATGGTGAAGGTGATTTTGCAGTCTTTGCTAGGGTATGGAAAACAAGAATAGAGGATTGGATGGATGGTAGGAATGTTTAAGACAGTGAATAAAAATGGAAGAAAGAATGCTCCCGCAAATGACACTTGGTAGTTATTAGTATCAACCCCCGTTCTTGAGATCACCTGTATTGCTTTCCGGTCAAATCAACCTAAACACATGAAACCAATTCTATTAGAGTAAAGTGCTCAAAGTCGACCGTTTCTATCTATGAAATAGTGTGCTTAAAGATCTAACTGATTTAACTACTTGAAACCTACCATAAATCTTCAAACTTTTAATGAGAGAATAGGGACAAGCAAGCATGCTGGTCCCAATACCTTTTTCGGTGCAAGATATTGATTGGATTTGGCGGGGGGCATTCCCCGAGGCAACTTCTTGTAGCCAATAAGAGTTAGTACCGCGGGTTCCAAGATTACTACAAATGGTCCTTCCCAAATATTGTCAAATTTGCCACCGAGTCTTCCTTTGACTTGTTCCATTTGAGAACAAGCTCTCCTTGCTTAAAAGTGCCTTGTATTTTGTGTGCAAACCTTTGAATGCAACCAGATCCTTGGCTTTTTTTCAAGCAAATTGGTATTCTCGACCTCCATCCTATACTCATCTAGGTGCAGCAAAGCATCCAATCTCTCTCTTGGGGGCATGTTCAAAAGGTAAACATAATTTATAAGCTAACCTCGGGAGGGCAACTCAAGTTCCAATGGTAAGACTGCCTCTATGCCATAAACCAAGGTTGAAGGGTGTATGATTTGTAGTCGTCTTGATAGTGACTCTATAAGCCCAAAGTGCATCCACTATTTTGACATGCCAATCTCTTGTTGATCTCAACGCCTTTCGCAAGATATTTTTCAACACTTTGTTAGTGGCTTCACTTGTCCATTACCTTGGGGATAGTATGAGGAGCTCTTGGTATGCTTGACCTTCAAGATGTCCATCAAAGTTAGTAATAACTTCATTAACAAAAGGCGTGCCCCTATCAGAATGCAACCGAAAAGGAATACCAAACCCGGAACAAACATACTCATGTAAAAATCTTGCGCTTGTGGCAGCGATTAGCTTTGTCTCAAGGGTATAGCTTCGCCCATTTAGTAAAATAACTGTGGCCACAATGAGATGCTGATGTTGACCTCGCAGAGGAAGGATTAATAGGGCCAATATAGTCTAATCCCCAAATTTGAAAGGGCCCCGGAGATATGATGGGATTGAGGGCAATTTGGAAGTAAAATTCTTTTGCTAAAGATTTGGCATTGATGGCAAGTCTTGATAATATCATAACAATCTTTAAAAACAAGAGGCCAATAATATCCGCACGAGAATCTTTTTTTTGTAGTATCACCAAAGCAAAATGCCCTCCACAAATACCTTTGTGCATTTCCCGATGATTAGGCAGACTCACTTTCACTCACACATCTCAACAAGACTCCATCTCGGTTGACTTTGCACAAAACATTGTCTATCATCTTGAATTGTCTCGTGATTTATCCTTGAGTCTCCTTTTTTGGTTTGAGGTGAGATTTGGAGAGATAACTCCATGTTGTAAGAAGTCTCGATAGGTTGTTGCCACCCACCATCGCCTTGATCTTCCGGAATTAACTCTACACGAGCTACTACAAGTGAAGTATCGCCAGATCCAACTCATCCTCATGGTCAAAAAATATATAAGGCAAATAAAGGCTAGGACTTCGCACCAAATGTAATTCTTTTACGAAATATCATAACTTTGCAACTTACAAGCCCACCTTTGGATTTTTGGCTTATTGGTTGCCTTACCAAATAGTAGACCCATTGGGTTTTGCTTCATGTAGACTTGAACTTGACTTTTCAGGAGCAAGTGTCCCGCCTATTGATAAGAAACATGAGGGCAAAAAGCACTTTTTTCTATTCTAGTGTATCTCTCCTCTAGAGCAGACCATTGTTTACTTGCAAACACTATGGTGTGCTTTTCCCAAAAAATGGCTAACCCTATAGCTTTTTTAGTAACAGTAATATAAACTTCAAATGGTATATTCAAATCTGGTTTCCTCAAAAGTGTGGCTTCACATATGGATTGAATGAGAAAGTCAAAAGCTTCTTGGCATTCTGAAGTCCATGTGATGGGTATGTGCTTACTCTCGGACTTGGAGAACTTGCCTACCCTTGTCAATCTAGAAATAGGGCTCAAAATATGAGCAAAATTAGGAATATACATTCTCGAGAAAACTTGTCATACCAACAAACTTTTGACCTGTTTTAGATTCTTGGGAGGTGCTAATTTTTGAGGGCTTCAATCTTGTCTTGAGCAACCTGAATGCCTTGGCTGGATACTTCATGCCCTAAGAGTTGTCCTTTGATGCAAAAAGATGCATTTCTTTGGATTTAGATTGACTCTCGAGCTCCCCGTGATAAAGAACAAATTCTTGCAAGTAGCTCCACATGATTAGATGGACTAGAGCCTAAGCAAAGGTCATCTAAATACACCCTAAACTCTTCAGCAAACATTGATTTGAAAATAACATCCATTGCCCTTTGGAAGGTGGCTGGAGCATTCATCAAACCAAAAGGCATTCTTTTCATAGCATATGTACCCCTGTGGAGTGATAAAGGAAGTCTTTGGCTGGTCTTCTTCTTTGATGCTGATCCTGGTTGAACCCCGAGAATCCATCCAAAATGAATACACTTCCTTACCTTTCAAAGATATAGGATCTCTTCTAGAAAAAGCAAAGGGTAACAATCCTTGATGGTAGCTTTGTTGAGATCTCGATAATCAATGCAAATTCTTAAAGCACCACTTTTCTTCACAGAACAATGCAAGATACCCATTCAGGATTAATAATTTCAATAATCACACGTGCATCTAACATCTTATTCAATTCATCCTTGATTAGCCCCATAAGTGAAGCATTAATCCTCCTTAATTTTTTGAAAAACGGGGTTTACAACCTTCCTTGATTTTAATTTCAAATTGGCATACCTCGCTTTTGATACCGATAATTCTGAATAGTCGAGGGCAAATACATCTTTTCTTTCTTCAAAAACATTTGTATGCTCTCCCCTGTTTTGATATTCAATCAAATCTCCAACAAACAGAGTTCTAGGCGCACCATTTTTGTGATCATAATCTCTTTGGTCTCCTTCTTTTCTCGATGCATCAATGGTCAAAATAGGACAAAGTGCTTTTACTTCATTGTCATCAAGGTCATCTTCAAGAATAGCCCCTCGGTCAAATGTGACATGAGAGTTTCCTACACAGGGCATCAGCCTCAAAATTCTTTTCTCTTGGAATATGAGTGATCCTCCATGAAGCAAAACTTGAGAGCACTCCCATTGCCCCGATTTTTCAAAAGCTCCATATCTCGCATTCTTTGTTTGATAATCTCCCCAAACTTGTCTCGCAAATTAATTGTGAGTCACCATAAATATGGATATTGGCAATATCCATAGCTTTGGCTTCTTGAAGACCGCAATCAAAGCTTTGTATTCTCGCCACATTAGAAGTGACTTGAGGAAAAAATTCTCCCTACTTTAGCTAAGAGTTTATGAGAAGAATCTTTCAAAATAGCAAAGCAGATGATGCAACATTTAGTTTTTTAGAGATACCTCCATCAAACCATAGAAAACCTGTTGGTCCTTGTTTGCTGGGAAGTGCACACTCCATAATAAGGGGAACCATTTCATATTTCCTTGGTTTGGTAGTTTTTAACCTGTAAGATCCCAAAGGCTCCTCAATTAGCATTTCTTTAATAAAGTTTACCTCTTCTTTGGAGTCATAGGAGCCTTCTTGGTTGTAAATAGTAGCAGTTTGGGAGCCATTGGAGATGGTACATCTCCCTTGAGACCGTGACCGCCTAGCATCCACAGTAGCTAGCCATCTTCTCCCTAAAAGTAGGTCATAGATATCAGATTCATCTCCTATATCTTCAAAAGCCACCACAATAAAGTTAGCATTTCTGGAGTTATGCCTTACGATTAACAGGCACTTTAGTCACCACACCAATAGGAGAGATTTTAGCATTATAAAAAGATCTTAGTAATATAGAAGCTCTCTTGTCCACCTCGAAACCACACTTCTTCATAATGTGATATGGCATGATGTTTAGGGGAGATCCCCTATCAAGTAATACATTGGAAAAAGTAAAACCTCCTAGAGCGGTTGAACATGTAAATGCTCCGGGGTCTTTTTTCATTCTGCTAGAACAAGATCGGTGGCATCGATAAAAGTTTATACAAGCATTTAATTGTTCACCACTAGTTTCTTTGAAGCACTCTCTTCCATCAGAATGGGTGCAATCTTTAACAATGTGAAAAGATCCACGCTTACCTTAGAGTTTTTGAGCAAGATATCCACTTCATCAAGGTCTTGGTCTTTCTTACCAAACTTTTGCTGAGGAGGTGGAGCTATCACTTGGCGTGTACTTCCATTGTAGGTGAGGGAGATCTAGTTGTGGGATGCCTACTCGATTCAGCATGTGTATTGACTTCATTCATTCTTCTGGTTTGCACTATCATAACTTCTTCAGTCTTGGGAGCGTCTGTAGCTTGAATAAACCTTATTGAAGTGCTTGGTTCAGTAAACCTCACAGAATGTTTAGGTTCTGACCTTTTTTCTTGTTCCTGTTTGGCAAAGTATTCTTTAACAGCACATTTAACATCAGTATGACCAACTTCTTTGCAGAAAGAACAAATAGGACATTCTTTCCCAAAGTGGCCTTTCCTATTACATTTAGGACACACTTGCCAATAGCAAATTTCTGATGGATGAGTATTCCTATTACAATGGACACATTCAGGGTAAGTTTTACATTCGTTCTTGCGGTTTTGAGCTCAACTAGTTGTTTGGTTAACTCTGCTAAAGCCTCGATAACCTTAGATAGGTCTCGATTTAACCTCTCGCAACTTGAGAACTAGCTTCCTCCTCCTTAGATTTCTTCTTTTCTTTCTCAGATTGCATACACCGGAATGGAAGGGTGATGGTCATAATGTGCATCAAGAACATCGTGGTAAAAAGGATCATGGCCATGGTGGGAGATATGGTGCTTATCGGGCAAAGTAGAGAGCATTTGAGTCGGATCGAGTGGTTTTGGCAAAGACTTTGTATATGGAATCAAATCCTTCAAAGACTTGGACCTTAAGCAATTTCCTTTGGATATCCGGTCTTCTTTCCGGACCATTGATGAAAGCGATTACTAAAAAAAGTGTGGGAATCGTGACTGCGGCTCTTTGACACTGCTCATGAATGTCTTTGAATCTTTCTTTGTCTTGATTCACACTCTCCCCGCATGTATAGAAAAGCTTTGCAATTCATTAACCAAATCTTTGGGAGCAGCTAACTTACCAAACCTCGTCCGAGAAATTTCTTAACGAGTTCATCCCATGAGGTAGTACCCATTAACTTCTCATAAGTTAACCAAGCACCGACTTCACTCTCATCTTTGAAACATTTTTCAAATTCTGAAAGCTTGCACCCTTTCTTGAAACCATAATCCCCGTAATAGTCTTCAAATATTCTCAAAAATGGTTAGCACTCATCTTTGGAATCAAAGGTAGGCAAAGGAACAGGGACATTCAACTCAAACCGATATGGCATGTTCGAGTAAGCTAGTGGAGAAACTTGGAGGCGGTGGCCTTTCTGCAATGATCCGATACATCAACATCTTCCAATGGTTCTGCTTCTGCTGGAAATTTTTGCTTTGGAGCCATGAGTTCTGAGATCCAGGAAGATCTCGGTAGGACCTCCAAAATGTTGACCCTAAACCCGGCTTATAGGTCAACCACAAGAATCCAATTCAAGTTTTCACTCAAATTGGGGTTAGGACCTCCAGATCACTTAAGGTGATCAGTCTATGCAAGAAAATTCCAAAGATAAGTTCAAAAAGTCTGAGTTCTATACCTTTCCCATTTTCAAAAAATGGTACCTTTGCCAAAACAATTGTAGTGTTGGGAAGCAGATAGATGTTTTGAGTCAGATGCTGTAGACTTGGTCAAAAAAGTTGTAGGTAATCGACAAAGAAAGCCTCGACCAAGTCGAGACTCAATCTGTAGGAGTTATTCGAGCTCAAAGTGAGGTCAAATTTTGGTCAATAGAGGTCAAATGTAGAAAACAGTGATCAGGAATTGAGATTTAGAGTTGCCAATCACTTTTTTGGGAATTTCCAAAGTAGGTAGATTGCAATGATACTGGGGAAGGTAGGCAAGCAGTCAAATACTAATTTGGAGGTGTATAGGTATTTTTTGTTTGGATTTAGCAAAATACAATCTAGACCGCTCAAACCCGAGAGCAATTTTTTTTGAATTTGAGCTACACTTGGTATTTTTGAATGATTTCAACTCCTTTGGCTTTCTTAACACCCAAAGATGAGTGGCGTGACATGGACCAAGGGCGCTAAAAAAACACCCGAGAGATTTTTCTATAGAATTTTTTGTGGTGAGAATTGCTAAGGAAAAATATCGAGACAAATTCAACAACTTGACAATCAATTTGGATTGATATGAAGGTAGATATATCAAGAAAACAAAGATAAGGATGCTTCATAGCTTCAAGTGCAAGAAAATAATCATCAAAAGTCATAAGGTAATTTTGAAAGTAATGTCAACTAAATCTTGTAGATCCGGTCGAGGAGAGCTCAAGAACTTCAAGGATCGCCCGGATCTTGCTCAAAGAATGATCAATGTATGATCCGAATACTACGGGCCTTCAAAAATCTTACATTATTGTTTCCTAAGATATATGTTTTTGATTTAATCTGGTTCAAAGATTTTAGGGCTTAAATTTAGGCTTGATGAGATGCTTAAGAGCGGAAATGCAGAAATAGATAGGTTTTTGAGTTCAATGATTCCATTCCGGCGTGATTCGGAAAGGGTTTCCATAATTAGGGTTCTTCGAAGGTATTTTTCCAGAAAATCCGCGATACGATGACCGTATTTCTTGAGGTATATCCCAAGAATATGCTGTATTTATCAATTTTAGGAAGATAGGCCATGGTCCATAAGGGTACCACAAAAATAATTAATGAGTCTTAACCCATTTGGGTCTATGGCAACCCTAGTTTCTTTGGGGAATATTCTAGATGGGTACCGAAAATGGGATATTAATGGAACATATTTGAGTGGCATAGGTACACATAATGGTAAAGAACAAGGAGGCACAAAAGCTTGTGAAAAAAGATTAGGCCAAGGGTATGTGGTAAGGGTGCAATATGAAGAATGAAAATAAGGCAAAGGGGTATGAAATGGGTAAGACATCCATGGGAAAACAAAATGTGGTAAGAAAGGTACTTTTGGCAAGGCAAAATATGATTTGCAAAAGGTGAGCAAAGAAGAATATGAGTGTGAGGGAAAATGACTAGGGGAAATTCAAAATGGAAGGTGAGAATAAGATATGGGGGGGGGGGTAGGCAAAAAAATGGCTAAGGGATGGAACCAAATACCATGGGATCTTCTAAACTTTGAACTTCCAATCTTCAAAAAAATGCCTTCCAAACTTCTTTAACCCAGAATCTTCTAGAGCATATTCTTGACTAAGCACTTTGACCTTGAATAAAGTACCTCATGTGAGTTTTGAACCTTGAGCACTTGTTGACTTGAGAAATGAACACCCTTTGACCTCCATATCAATGTTGACTGCCAAGAATCTTCCAAACTTTGACCTAGTATTCCAAGATAAGTTGACCTAGTTTTGAATGCATGGATCACAAGTAGCATGTTGCCCTTTGGGGGCAACAGGAACACTGGTGGATGAAGCACTTGGAGCACAGCCCAGACGCAACAATACAATACTCTGTTATCTCTTCTGGATACTGCTAGGTATACTACCAATATCTCATCTGTTATCTCTTCTAGATATTACTCTGTTATTGCTAGGTAGACTCGGCAGGATGGTAATAGTCCAGATTGCTGGAGAGAAGCCCTTGTAATTTTGACTTGATTCACAGTTGCTTGCTGCAATACAAATTCTGATGTTGAATCAGCCCAAAAATGCTCAAAATCACAATTATTGAAGGGGCTTTGGGGTTGGGCATGATCTAACTGTCAAATCCGACCTACTTTGAAGTGTTACAGCTGCTAATTTCAAGATCAAAGCAGGAAATTTGCTCAATTTCGTGACGTTGCAGGGTTAAAATTTGCTCAATTTCGTGATGGTGCAGGGTTTTGTGAAGAGCCCATAGTTGAAATCGCTACTGATTTGAGGTGAGTGCCAGACTGAAAAAAAAAAAAAAAAAAAAAAAAAAAAAAAAAAAAAAAAAAAAAAAAAGTGAAAATGAAAATGCACCTGGCGCGATTTGAGGTTAGCCTATTCCTTATTTTTGTCATTTTTGGACATTTTTAAGGACATTTGAGAGTGATTGTCCTTGTTAAATCGCGCCAGGCGCGATTTTGTATTTACTTTTTCCATAAAAAGTTGTTCTTTTAACTGTTTTGTAGGATGTTTTTGTTATTATTTTTCTCTAAAACTGGTTTTTTTTAACTATTTTGTAGGACATTTTAAGTATTTTGGGCAGGATAAAATCGCATCAGGAGCATTATAAAGACTCTTCACGTTTGTAAAATCGTCTGTTTTGACCATTTTGTAGGACATAAATTTTATTGTTTGTATAAATATTTGAGTTGAATCTGCATAAATGTAGTATGTTTATGTCCACAAAATCGCGCCAGGCGCGATTTTCATTTCGAAAATAAGGACTTGCTTGCAGTTAGTTATTTGTTATTTTACTCTACAAATTTCGCGGTTGCGGATAATTGTGTTTAAAATATGCAATTTTTTAGGTTTTTATGTTGCCAAAACATAAAATTTTTAGGTTAAATTCCATCGTATTTTACAAGTTTCATCAAATTCAACACATGGTTATATAGCTAAAATGACCTATAATAAGCTTATTCGGCGCGATTTGGGACCAGACATAATCCCAATTTAATTGAATGATGGTTTATTCTATTCTATTCTATTCTCAACTCGCAATTTTAGAAAAAGACCCCATTTCAACTTCATATTGACTATTTTGAACTCGCCATACCTTAATACCAGTTCCAATAGCCAATAGGCACTTCAAGTTCTTACAAAAGCCCGGCAACGCCGGGCACCATAACTATAAATAGATAGATATAGATATAGATATAGATAGAGATAGAGATAGAGATAGAGATGGAGATGGAGATGGAGATGGATATGGATATGGATATGGATATGGATATGGATACAGATACAGATAGGTTTTATATTTTCATAAAGGATAGATGGGCCCCAATCAGTCGTTTCATCCAATGAATAGGTGACGTGTCACCTTTTCTAAATCTAAAAATGTGTGCAACATCTTACTCTGCATTCTGCCCATTTTTACTCCGCATTCCGTCATTTTTATGCCACTTTCTGACCTTTTTTACACGTTGTTCTGAGATTTCCACCTGCATGCAGACAAGTGCCATGTCTGGATTGGGTCCAGTCACCCTCTACATTGAGAGAAAGGCCTTGTGGCCTCCTTTTCGGAAGGTCAAGCAGGCCTCCTCACTTCGCGCGTCGACCATCTTTCCCTTCCTGAAAGAAGGCCACAAGGCCTTTCCCTTACTCAGTTGTGTAAGTAATATAGTAGGTGGAAAGAAGATCGTGCCCTTCGGTATTTTATAAACTTAGGTGGGATGCCCGCACCTTTTAGCAATTATGATGAAGGGATAGAGTATCTTCGCCATAGTACATAGTTTTTGCTTTACAACAATATTTTAGTGGCAAGCTCCACCTAAGTGTATGTGCAGGGTTTATTGCCTCAACTAGGATGCATCACACACATTAGTGTTTTTTTTATGGGCTTCTATACCACATGCCGCAGCCGCGATTTCGAGCTTCCTAAGTTCCTCTTGAGATATAATATCACCGTTGGAAAACTGAGGTGCGTGTGTGAGATCGATATTAGAGCAAGGTAAGCACTATAGGAGGATCTTCCATTTCTATCAACTTCATCTTATTGAGCTACTAAATGTTTCTAAAGTTGTTTGGATTAGTTCTTCATGATGTGATGGTGTTGAATTTGATGACAAAATCTCCATAGACTTGCTTATTTTACATTGCATTACTTTCTAACGGAAGAACTTTCTGATCCCCTCAATACTTTTGTGCTTGTGTATAGACACAAATATATATATTTCAAGCATCGCTTTTTCACAATTTGCCCTTGCATTCTCTTCTTGCATCTCCTTGCTTCCGGGCCCGCCCTTGGCCCGGCGCCGGCGCCTCAGAGGCCGCTCGAGGGAGGCCCGAGCGGATGCAAAGGATGGATGGCGTTGGAGCAGCAAGAGAAGGAAGGATGGCGCCTGTGTGTGCTCGGAAGTGGATGTCCGGCCTCACATACCGGGGGGCCGGGGCTTTGGCGCAGTGGCCGGTGGATGGGTGAGGAGGCACCTGGATGGGCGATTTCCCCGGAAGCGGTTTTTCGGCGCCCGCCCCTCGCGCGGTCCGGGCGATTGACGTTGGGGGCTTCCTTTCCAAAGACCTGGGGCCAGAAGAGGTTACGGTTCTGGAGTTGCTTGGTGAAGCTTTGCCTGCTTTGGAGGTATGAAGGTATGCTTGTTGCTTGTGCAACAACATGGATTTTGGATCTGAGCGACCATAGTCATCCCGGCAACGGTTTTTTCCCTGTGGTTTTAATCCGGGTCATGATGGTTGTGTTCTAGCTCACGTTGTGCTTTGGTTTAAGGGCTTCGGCCCATGTTCTTGTTTGGACTTCGGTCCAGGACTTCGATCCCTTATGTACTTGGTCCCATAACCCGATTGGGTTCCGTGGACGTTAAAAATTTTTCCTTCCTTCCTTCCTTCCTTGGCAAAAATCAAGAATGAAACATGTTTTGCAGATTAGTTTATAATTTGTGCGCATTTAAAAAGCAAGGGTTCACTTGGTCTTGGACATCATGGGATGTTGTAGTCTATGGTCTTGTGATGCTCGAGAACGAACACGCGCATAGTTCTAGTGGGAGAGATTGTAACAGCCCCACATTGCTCGAGTAGATCTTGGTGTGGCATTTCCTAATACCACCATAAGAGGGTGAAATGGAATTCCCATAAATATCTGAAAGTCAACTGCTCCATCAAGCTACTAATCACATCCTGTTGGGTTATCCCTTCTTACTAGGGTTTTATTGTTACCATTACCATATGCTTCACATAAACAAATAGATCGAAAGTTCGACATTTCCATAGGCCACGCTATGGTGACAAGAGAACGCATTGATCAAATGAAAAACATATTGATAGCAGGAGGTCAAGCCCTCTTCACCTCTAAAATCATAAAGTAGCCAAAATTAACTCATTGGCAAACAATCAAACAGTTTTCTTCCCTTATGTGTTGTCGCTGCCACCATGATGTGCTAAAGTCTCTTATGGATACGGTGGCATTCTCATGCATCTTGGAACTGGACTTCATCAATGATATAACTCAAGTCAATATTCTTCTGCATGCAATTATAGCAGCCAAAGTTTGATGGCAAAAAACTAAAGAAAACCTTTTGTATGGAATCACTCTAGAATGTCCATATTTGGTACCATTAAAATGTCTATATCAAATTTAAGTAGAGGTTTGAGATTATTTTATAGTACAATAGATGTTGGGGTGTCTAATGCAAATAGCATTTCCTAGAACCACATCAAATACTAACATTTCTCTACTCTATTCATTGTGTCTTGAAGTCCATTTCCTTAGATGAATGACATATAACAGTTTGGTCAGTGGCCATCTTTTCAATCCTTTAATTTTTTTTTTTTTTTTTTTTTTTCTCCGTGGACGTTAAAAAATCTATTCTATTCTATTCATGCCCTATCCTTGAAGTGGCTCTGGTCTTTTCTCTTTGTGACCTACTATTCTGAATAGGGGACCTTAGAATGGCATGGTTTTAAATAGTAAAGGAACTTACCATAAATTCAGATATCACATGAGTGCCAACTTGAAACCACCTCCTAGGGCCACACCTTCAATGACATAAATTGTAGGTATTGGTAGCATCTTCACTTTATTTCCAATGCATGAGCCTACATGACTTCAAAGGAGAAATAGGAGTATATATAGACTAGCATGGCATAAGCAGCACAACTGCAAATTTGTATGGTAGACGTACAACATGGAGATAAGATAATTAATGCATATTGTCGAAGGCAGTAAAACCAATGAAAACCAAACGCCAACTTCATAGTTAGTTTATATCATATAACTTCCAAAAATATGGCAAACTAGGAATGCAAATACAAAATTTTAATTACACAATAACTGTGCAAAGTTTCCCATCATAAAGCTCTAATGATGTTCAACACTATGCCACCATGTATACGCTAGAATAGATGTATTTCGCTGCCAAATTTTTAAGTAGCATAACAGAGTCAGTTGAAATGAGAAAGAAAAAAGAAAAAATATTGCCTAAATAGGTTTAGAAAGTAACAACTTCAATATTTGTAAATGCAGAAAGTAAGCTGTTCACAGATTTGTGGATTTTACTAACTGACATCCTTCATCTAACTTGGTTAGCATATACTCCAATAGAAATTTAAAATTCATCATGTTTAAGCATGTCCTAACTAAAGAATTAAAGAAAGAACCTTTAGATCAACACATGTCCAAAATATGCTAGGTACATAGCTTGTTTTAAATACGACACGTGCAGAAGAATTGTCAAATAAACCTTTCCTGAGAGTTTACAATCTACTACTCGCCCAACATTCCTAGACTCGGTCTATTGTGTGATGTGATGCAATTATGATTCCTCCAGATGAACCATGGAATTATTTCTAGAATAGTTCGAATGCAAAACGATACCAGATCTGGTAGCTCTTGCTAGAATCATCTTCAATAATGATTGGCAGGACATTTTTTGCAGAATATATTCCCCTCGCCTATTAATGCTAACCACATCTATTTTCTTTTGGAATGAATTAAATAAAAGTATTTGCAACAAAGCGTAAAAGAAACAAACAATTGGAAGGTATTTTTTGCTAAACCATGAAAGAAAAATGTTAAAAATGAATGCAAACCTAAATTACCCTTTGGATTTAGGCTTCCCATACTAATCTTCTGGATCTTGGCCTCTATGAGCACCATAGCTTACAACCAGATCCATTCAATTCCTTAAATGAGAAAAAAATAAAAATCAAGACTTGTCCATCCGAAAAGGAGCCGGTGGAATCGACCAAAGGGGGAGAATCAACTTATGAAGCTAGATCGAGGACATGGCCAACTAACTTCCTAGATTAGAGAGGATTTGAGTCTTTCTTCTTCAGGGGCTTGCCCTCAGAAATACTAACATGTCAAACCATAGTTTTGAAGGCCCAAATTTTTGTAATGGCAACCTCAAAGCACCCCAAAGCAGAAGTGTTGTTAGAGATCCCCCACTTACACCCTTTTGCCCAATAAAATAGAAAACAACATATAAGCAAGAACCATACTTGCAGCAAAACGGACCATCAAGCCTTTTAGTTTACAAGATAGAATGATCAAGCTAGTCAAGATAATTGTATAAAGCATATTATATCCCAAAAAGTAGCAAAAAGCATTTTATTAGGCCATAACAGAATAATGTAAGTGAACCCAAATATTGAAGGCATGAGCCAATTGCAACCAGGCCACACCATTGTTAATCACTTAAAACTTCCATTTGTCACATGGTGCCTTTATGGCAAACTTCCAGGACGAGAGGAAAAAATACAGGATCAATACACAAGATATGCAACACAAGACCCATGCGACTACTTCAAAATACCTAGTAGCAGATAAGAGTTCTAAAGTGGGACTTAGGTATAGAAGCAAATGTGTATATAATTTGCTAGCTTTTAATTCACTTTAGATACATAAAAGACGCATAAACCAATTACAGCTAGATTCACATCGATGTTGATCATTTGAAACCTGCCAGGTTCTGAATTGTTGCAACGCATCAATATTAATATCACAAGGTCTGCTGAAGAGGGGTGTGGTGCCCAATACAAAACCCATTTCACTTGTTCAAGAAAACAACCTTCACATGCATGACGCCAATGAAGAAATGCAAATCCTCATCCACATCTGAAAGGGCATTAGCCTCTGCCTCTGTAACTCCTATTATATGCAAGTTCAAAGATTTGATATCAGCAGACACCGAGGCATCTTAGATAATACATTTACATACTTTGGATAAATTATATGTAATAAATGCATCTTTTAGTAGATTGAGAATGATTGTTGGATATACAAAATCAAACATTGGGTCTATCTTCAACCTTGACAAACGACCTATGAAAGTTGCAAGGTTCTTATTTATATTCTTATAACAATTTTATGTATACAAGAAAGTTATTTTAAGCAACCTTTTGGCGTGGAAACCATGCTGACGCGCGAGAACGCAGAGGTATGGTTGACATGCCAGAATGTTGCTTAAAGCAACATTTTTGTCGCATAGAAAGAAGTTATGGAATTCTATGGCAATAAAAAATCTTTAAAATACTGGTAGATCTTCAAAATGTTGTGTGGAGTCACAGTAGCAATCGATAAATCTCTGAGTCGCCGGCTAAAATAAGTGGAACAGCTGCCGGAGAAGGGCTAAAACCAGTGGAACAACTGGCAGAGGAGGTCTCAAATCACATCAGCCAAGAAAACATTCAATGTTTTCAATGTTTGAAACCATGCCACATGGCACGACGCTATTGGAATGCCCTGGCAAAATGTTATATAACCTGTTATTAAATCTTAGGAATTTTTTTCATAGGTTAAAAACACCAGACATGACCATGGTTACACCTAGACTTCATATAATCAAGGTTACCCAAAAAGAACACACCTAATCGTCACTTTCCTATATTAATTATATCATCAACGACTAATAAAATCCTAATCCTTGGTTGTCACATCTAGCTCATATGAACTGCATGCTCACCCTGCCATCTTATATTATAATGTTATACCGTAAGTGCGTAGTGCATCGAGCCCTAATTTGAATGGTCGAGATCATCTGGATGCATCCAAAGGCCTAGATTTATTGCACGACTTACCAACACTGTGATTGGTCATGCTTCGATCTCTTAAGGGGAAAGGGTTAATGAAAAGGGGAAAAAGGAAAAGGGAAGTGGAAAGAGAGAATGTGAAGGGCAAAAAGGCATGGGGAAAAGGGAAAAGGGTAAAAGGAAAAGGGAAAAGGGTGGGGATAAGAGAAGAGAAAAAGGCATGGAAAACGAAAAAGGGAAAGGGAACCTGGGAAAAGGGCACGAGGGAAGGAGGAAGAGATAAAGTGGAAAAGGTAAATGGAAAGGACATGAAAAAAAAAAGGGAAAGAGGAAAAGGTTGAAAAAAGTAGAAAATGAAGGAGAAAAAAAGCATGGAAAAGGGGAGGAGAAAAAAAGCATGGGAAAAGGAAGGAGCATGGGAAAAGGGGGAAAAAGAGAAGAGGGGGGAAGGGCATGAGAGAAAAGGGAAGAGGAAAATGGTGAAGAAAGGGAAAAAAGAAAAAAGGGAAAAGAAAAGGGGCAAGAGAGAAAGGGTGGGGAAAAGAGGAAAATGGGTATAGGAAATAAGAGAATAAAACAAATGTGCAAAAAGCATGGAAAAAGGGAAAAGGAAAAGGAAAGGAAGGGAAAAAGTTCACAGGAAAAGGATCGGCAAAGGAGGAAAACGGAAAGAAAAAAATCCATCAAGAAAAGGAAACGGGAAAAAAGGGAAAGGGAAGCAGGGAAGTGATGGAGGGGAGGGAAAGGGAAAAAGGGCATGGGAAAAGGGAAATAGAAAAGAAAAAAGAATGGAAAAAGGGGGAAAGAGAGAGAGGCACGGGAAAAAGGAAATGAGGAAAATGGAAAAGGGAAAGAGAAAAAGGGAACATGGAAAAGGGAAAGAGGGAAAGGGTGAGGAGATAGAAAAAGGGAAGGTAAAAAGGGCATGGAAAACGGGAGGGAGAAAAGAAAAATGGAAGGGAAAAAGGCACACAAAAAAGGAGGAAAAGAGTGGGAAAAGGAGAAAAAGAGAAGGGAAAATAGGCATGGAAAAGGGCAAAAGAGTAAAAGGTTGAGAAAAAGGGAAGACATGGAAAAAGGGTGGGGAAAAGAGAAGGCATAAAAAAAAGAGAAAGGGGAAGGGAAAAGGGCAAATAAAAAAGAGAAGAGGGAAAAGGTGGAGAAAGGAGCAAAAGGGAAGGGAAAACGGTTATCGGGAACAGGGAAGGAAAGGGATGGGAAAACAAGGAAACATGTGAGAAAGACGAGAAAAAAAATGAAAAGAAAAAAAAAAGTAGAAAAATAAGAAAAAATGAAATGCGGGATAGAGCAAAAGGGAAAGGGAAAGGGATAGGGCTTTTCTCACTGCATCCCAAAGCATTTACAGGCTCTCAACTTATGCCCAGCAATGCTGGGCACCATTACTAGTAAGCATATAAAATAGTATCTAGGAGACAGTCTCAACTTTACAAAGCAAGTTTTTAGTTATACGTGTCAATTTATTTTAAACTAATTGCTAGAGGTGAGGAAGTGGGAGCTACTACAATTTGGTTGGTTTGACCATAGCTTGTGCAGTATAGAATGCTATATATATTGGTTCTGGAAATTCCTTGGAACTCTTGTAAGCCTCGGCAAGATTTGAGATTTAGCTTATTAGCTTAAGAAACACAAGATTTTCTTGGTAAAAAATAGCCATTTTCTTGAGATTTTTTGGGAAATAAAAGGTAAGTGCTCTAGCCTGTTGGATAGGTCTAAAACAACATGAAAAGCCACTGTCTAAAGCCCAAAAAATTTTCCAACCCAACATGCTAATATATTATTATTATTATTATTATTATTATTATATTGCTCACGTTGGACCATGCTAATATATCGTGCGAAATTAAATTTAACCTTGATGTAGTGATGTGGCACAATTTAAGGGTTGGCCGAGTCCATCCCACAAAATCTCCAAGGTCATGATTCTGCCACGACTTTACATTAGGGGTAAATTTAATAAACCGGTATATATCTATCACGAACTACAAAGTAGTCTTCTTGTGGTTAATATCCCATTAATGCCATGTCAACATCCAGAAGTAGTTTTAGCATTAACGGCGCTACCTAGCAAGAAAAGCATGGTAAGTGGACCACTTAAAAGGATAGATAGCTATGGTAAGTACTTGGTACCATTACCATAGCTGCATTTGGTACACCAATGCATAGATTTTTTTTTTATCTTTTTACTTTTACATGCCCGATGATGAGACTGGTATTGGGACTTTAAGCTTAATTTATTCGTATATGGTATGGCACCGTGTCTATGGATCAATCAGAGAACAGTGGCAGGTGGACATGCCTGACTGGGGCCACAATGACGGGAGCCCGTCGCTTTACTCTCGAGCGTTTCCATTTCTTCTCTGTAAGCACTTTCTGTAGCTTAAACTTGCTTCGTTATGCCGAATTATTCATCATTTTGATCTCATTTGCCCATTTGCCCCTGCACACAAAGTGCTTAAATGGGCAAGCGTCACAAACAGCTTCTGGTAGACTATGATTCTTCCTTTGAAGAGGATCGGAAGCCTGATATAGCTTCCATGGCTGTCCGTGCCCCTGTTGCAAACGCTAACAACTCAGTGAGGCCTGAGAATCTGCATGCAGCTCCCTTGCACTCTATGGTACTGCGCATTACTTTCATTTCCTTGTTGCCTTCTTTGTTTTTGTGGGTTCATCTGTTTCCAAATTGAAACTTGTTGAATGATTTGAACCGGCTGCATTGGTTTCGTATTAAGATGTCTAGACGGTCACATTTGCATTTTTTCTATCTGCAGACATCTAGTGATCAGGCCGAATGCTCCAGAAAAAACTACCCCACAACGGTGAAGGAAGAACCACAAGAATGGCCAGGGAACACAACGGAACAGAATAAAAGCAAACTGCCAGCTGCTGTGAAAACTGAGCCAGATATTCATTCTAATGGAAACGAACATTTTGGACAAGTATTATACTCCATAGGTCTACTTCAATCTGTTTTTAAGTTTGAGATTGCCTTTTAAAAATGATATTTTACCAAGTTAGCTCCCATTACCCTTCCAAGTTTTCCCTTTGGACTGTTTCAGTATCAGGTCTGACATATGAGAGTCTGAGTTTCCAAGTTTTTATGTTGAAAGACTTCATTTTTTTTCTCTGGTACCAGCATGCCAATAGAATGAGTTTATAAGGCTGCAGAAGATTATGATACAGAACTTTTCTCACCGTATTTGGGGTCTGTAGAGCTCTTTTTCATTCCGGAGTCATCAAATTCTGTTTTTGGTCTTCTTTGTGCTGCGTACTTTTCTGATCATAAAAGTTTATCAGTTGCAACTAGTCATGAAAGAATGATCTTAATGATCTCTACTACAGACACTTAGGACAGTGGACCAGATGTTATCATGGTGGAGCAGTCTTCCAGACAAGTGGACCTCTTTAAAAGATCTATCCAACAAAAGACAGTTCTATAAGGACAATTTCTTGACTATATCTAGAGATGATTCCCTTCGACGTCCTGGATACTTAGATACCCACTTATCATATAAACTCAGAAATGCATTTGTGGCAGTTCTGGGTCTTGTCCCATTAATAAGAGATTGAAGCTGGCCGGGCCAAGGGCAGGGGACGTGAACAAAAAATCTGTCAAATGTTCAATTTAGGGGGAGTGGAATCAGAAGATCCAATGTCATGAAATAAGAGGAAGATACCACTGTCTTTTCAGGGACCCAACCACTTCGAGACAGCTCATGAATCAGAAATGCCTTGCTTTGTACATATTTGAACTCATCAAACTCAGAAGAAATGTGATCAGACAAAAAGAAGCTGATTCACAATTAAAGCAAACAGTGCTGACTTCTTTTGTCATACACCATTAAACCGAAAAAGGAACTCAGAAGGGTCTGCTTCCGTTAAGAATCAGAGAATGGCCAAAAAGGTTAAGAAGGGACAGCCCCGAAAGAAGAAAAGGAACTATAGGCATGTACAAAGGCATCACAGGGTTTTTTCAGGCCCTATACGTGGGTGCGTTAAGGAACTTATAGAATGCAGAATCATGGATAAGCTTCAACTAGCACTTCAACTAGGAGAATGCTCCTAGATGTTGAAGACTTGCTGTATTTATTTGCTCATAACCCCCATGAGTAGACATTAATAAACTCACTCTTTTTTTCTTTCTTCCCTTCTTTCTTTCATTCACTGCACCTACAATTGATGTCCTTCTTCCAGAAAGATTCTTTATCGATCTGTCTTGCCTCCTTTTTAGCCTTCTTTGGCCTTTTTTGAAAGTATCCCTTTGAACACATCTGATACTCTTTTATTCACATATGATGCTAATAAAGAGGTCAGCAGCGTTTGTTCTAAATTCCCCTTCATATAGCAGATTCTCTGCTATTGGCAAGGATGCTTCATCATCATCATATTGTTAGGATGCTTTTGGATCTGATCCTCCACAAGGGAAGTCATAAGTCAATACTCAATACCGTCAACTTCCAGAATATCGTGCAAGGGTCCATTTAAGGGGCCAACACAAGACAAATGCAGAAAGATTGCTCACATAAAGAATACTGATGTAGATACTAGAAGGAGCAAGCATCACAGTTTTTCTGTACATTGCGGAAACATTAGCAAGCGTTCCTTACAGTAAGAGATGTTCCCCTTTTTTGCAAAATGCCTTTAAAGCTATCAAGTGTTTCTGGAGGCCCTAAGGGGTGGAGATCATCAATACGACATCATCAGCATAAAGCAAAATTGGGATGCATTCTTGTACGAGCATGAGGCCTTCTGCACCCAAGATCTGCATAGAAGTCTCCAAATCATTAATGTCAGGACAGCCCCTGCTTAACTACAATGACGTTGTGCACTTCCTTGCCCATTCTCATATAGAAATAGCACTGCCCAAATACATAGAGAGAGGATAAAAGAATACTCAGCAACTTATTCTTTCTAAATGCCATAGGTTCCTATGGTACAAATTTAGTCAATGGTACTAAAGTTAGTCCACATGAAGTACCTTTTACATGATTCATCACGTCCCTGACATCAAGCAAGATTCAGGAAGAGAACTTTTGAACAACAGACATTTTGTCAATTCGAGAGTTATTGTTGAAGTCTTAAAAAAGAGTGAAGTCTTAAAAAGTTGGCTATCTCAAATGTGAAAGTCTTTTGTGCTCTTATTTGGTAAGTACAAACCCTGCAATTCTCAGGCCGATGTAAAATGTCTAGCAAATGATCATATGATGAGCACAATCAGAATAAAGCAGGCTTGCTAGCTCCCCACCATTCCTATTCGGGGCTCTACATTGATTTGTTGAAAACTTTATCGACATAGTTGATGGAGAGATTCTTTACCATCCTGGATGTTGTAGTCCTGATATCCTCTTTCCCCAGGGAGTTTTTTTGTGTGAAAGACCAAAGTGTTAGTCTTTAATACTTCCCAGTCTACCAAGCATCATAATGGATTTATTTTCCAAGGTAGTTGGTGAAAATTGCCTCAGCTTATACATCCTTTGAAGTGGATTTCTATTTAGCTTGAAAACAGCAAGCCAAACAGCAACTGTTAAGGGCTATACTTCATGGGCCCAAACGGATAGACAATGCTTTCACAGGCATTATGATGTATAAGACTTTCCTGTTTGTTGGGCAAAGCCAGCTGCATTATATGGAACACAAGTTTGGTTACCTGATCTCAGAGAAGATGAATGTTGATTGCGGGCAAGATGATCGTACAGATTAATATCCTTTGACACTTTGGTTAAGCCTGTATGGCACACAGGTTTGGTTACCTGATCCTAGAGAAGATGCGTAAACCCCAACTGTATGAGGCCCCACATATTGGTGCTCTTTAAAATGAGCAGAAATAGATATTTAATACCTTGTGACATAATGTTATCAGAACCTTCTGTAAGGATTTTGCAACTTGAGGGTCTCCCTGAATTATGAGGCTGTGGTCTCTCGATAGACTGACTTCCACCAAGCTTGATCTTTCAGCTTCCAACCTTGGCCTTGTTTGGCATGATTTGGAGCACATGTACGTGGAAGACAAACGGACCATCCACAAGACAAGGATAATTTTTGAACTTATAGATGGTCTAGACAACCAAGATGCCTAGATTTTCATCTCTTACATGACCTAAGAAGTGTTTTGAGGCAGTTTCAGATTTTCTCGCTTTAGTTAAAGGAAAGCAAAAGCACTTGGAAGTGGTGGTATGAAGAATACTTTCTCTTCTATTGTCGTGTATAAGGAGAAGTTTCCATTATCTTTCTGGGCACATCGCAAAAGCTGATGAACTTCAGGAACAGGTAAAACTTTGCAGAAGACGAAGGTGATGGTGTTTATCAGCTCTTGGAAGGGTTTGAAGAAGAATATTTCTTCTTTGAGGGGCAACCTTGAAATTCTATCTGCATATATATATCTTAAAGTGGAGTTCTCATGCCCTCTTTCAGATTGAAAAGTGCTTAGGATGGCCAAAGGATATGCCTCTCTCGCCCAGTTGGAGAAACAATGCTCTTTCATGACGTTCATGCGAAGCTCTTTTATTTGACATGTTGGCAAAACCTGCAGCCGATATGGATCATAAATTTGTGAGGATGATGGTCTCATTTAGAGAGGCTTCAAATATCTCTCCTATCATCTAGAATGATCAAAAGTAAACCCTTGGTGCCTCACAATATAGTGCTTGGTGGGCTTAACAGCTTGAAGTGGCTTTCCAAGCAGTGTCTTTTTCATATAAGTTATGCATTTCAAGGGCACATGAGAGCGCCAGCTGGTTGTCTTATTGATCAAGGTAGTACAACATGCTGGTTTCTAAAAGCAGTTAAGATGTTTAATTCCCTTGGTTTTTTAATGGATAAAATACCTCCGTTCCAATATAACTTTGGCAATGCCCAATCTAAAACTGACCAAACAGCAGGGAAACCAGCTTATATGTCATAATTTGAAGCAGATTTATGCGGTTAAATCCTTCTAAAGAGTTATCTTCCAAAAGGAAAAATTTTAAGAACTTTTTTAACATTTCAGCTGGTTGTTCTCTAATCAGCTGCAATTGAGCTGGGGTAACATTTCAAAAGCAATGGCTATACGACATGCTGGTTTTCAAAAACAGTTAAGATGTTTAATCCCCTTGGCTTTTTAATGGATAAAACACCTCCGTTCTAATTAACTTGGCAGTATGCAATCTAAAACTGACCAAACAGCAGGTGAACCCACTTACATGTCATGATTATAGAGTTATCTTCCAAAAGGAAATTTGCAAGAACTTAATGTTTCAGCTGGGTGTTCTCTAATCAGCTGCAATTGATCTGAAGCATTACCTGGGAGGATAATTATGCACTTTATGCAATTTGGACGTGGTAGAGTCTGAGAAACATTTCATCTTTACCTGCCCTGCCTATTACATCATAAGAGGGAAATATCATTGCATTTTCAAACATCCAAAAACCTTATAGCAACTCATGAAGTATTATATGATCAGAAATGTGTATCTTTATTTGTACATAAGATTGTTCAAAAACGAAGGAGCATCCTCAAATAGAAACAGCATCCGCTCTAGTGGGGTAAAGCAAACAAACATTTCTTCATCCATCCTTGCTAGTGAAGAGTCATAACAGGCTGGAATCATGGACGGCTGCCCAAAGAGAAGGAAAGTTCATGATATTACCACCTCTAAGAAAGTAAAACCAGCAGCAAAATACAAAGTACAAGCAATCTTTTCAGAAGAAAAGACAAGGTAGGATTCATAAAAGGCCAAATGCCGATATCAGAGCATTCCTTGGAGCAGCTAAGATGGCTATTGGATCACTTCCCTAGAAATCTTTCATTAAGTTTTGATTAGATGTTTTGGTAATAGACTTTATTGAAGTCTTGGAGGTGATCACCCTCCTTGCAGATCCTCAATATCATATGTTCTCGTCTCATTGACCGTATGGGCAGACATTAATAAATCTTTCTTTCTTTCCTTCCTTCCTTCCTTGTGCAGCCATCAAGGCGAATAAAGATGCTGGAACTGTGCATTTCCATGGGGTTTTCACCGGAGTCAGCTGAGCAAGCAATTGATTTTTGCGGTATGTCCTAAAACTGTGATTGTTCTAGAGTATATGATTGGTCATAAGCATTTCAATGAAATATGATAAGTTTTAGCAGGGGATGAAGATCCTAGTGCTGTTTTGGATCATTTGTTGACCCTAGAGGTATGATAATCACATTAATCCTTTTATTAGGTGCATGCATGGATGGCACATTAATTCTTTTATTAGGTGCATGCATGGATAGCCATAAATCACAACCAGCAGCTTATTTCAAAGCTTGGTGTTGTGCTAGTCTTGCTTATTAAGGTTTTCTATTGTGGTAGAGATATCCATATTAAATAGATTAGGAGCATGTTCGTGCACCGCAAGCATGCTGCTATGTTCTATTCAAAGGCCATATAGTACAAGGTATGTTGAGATTTGGCTGTATATGGCTCTTCATCCTTTTTTATTGGCACTGCCAAGTTTCTAGTAGGGATTAAACTTCGTCAATATGCCAGCTGTGCATATATATCCTTGTTAGGAGCTCTATCTGCATGCGTTGTGTGCTCCCATTCCTGACATATTGGACCTGGTTTCCATGACAAATGACTAGAACTAAATAAGTCACCAAATTAGATTAACATAAGGTTGGATGATCATTCATGAACATTAAGCTCTCGTTTCAGTTCTAGGGAATGTCTCTCTTGTAAGAAACCAAAGGATCAATTGCGGAGAAGAAAAAGAGAGATGCAAAGGAAGAAGGATGCTCAAGTTAGGTGCCCTGGCTTGATCCATTTTTGGTTTGCCCAACCAGATAAAGTACAATAGTGTTGATTAGAACCAGCCAGATAGAGGAGATTACATGGGTCAGGTTGGTGCAATCTAAGCTTTATCCTCATCTAGGAAATTCAAACACTGGCAGAATCATTAATAAAATATTGTTTACACTTTGCCCCACTTCTTAAAAGAAAATCAGAGTCATTTTAGTATTAGAACCTCGGATTAGATTTTGATCTTGAATTATATGTCTCTAGGTGGCATTCTTATTTGCCCCTAGCTGTATATCGACTACATATGTATTCAATTTTCAAGCGGCATCCTGTAAATGTTAATAATATCTCTTTCTTTTAATAAGCCAAAGGGATGATAGAATGATTACAGTTATGAGCAATGCAAAAGTGTGAACAAAAATGGGCATGCTTGCAAACCATTTTATAGAAGCTTCAATGTCTTAATCTGCTTTTTACTCAAACTTGAATGAATCGAGCCAAAAAAGAAGATCTTATATGATATAAACATTTCCCATAGGACGTCATCATCAAGTGTAAGCTTTGGAAATACTTCCAGTGCAGCACTCTTGACTTCCCTGAAGTGAATCAAGAGGCACAGCTTATCAATATTGCTGTGGAACCTTGTAAGCTTTGTATAATAAACTGAAGATGATAGTTGTGATATGTATTGAAACCGGAAAATTAATAGCATAAAATATTGCAGTATGAGTTCCATCCATGATTGTACAAATACCCTTATGTCAGACTGTTCTTGCATCAATAACCGCTTGCCATGGTCTTCCCAGAAGCAAATGGTATGCAGAATTCTGATCACCTTGGTATTTTTCAATAATTGCTCCACCTTATCATTAGTAGGATAGGATAGGGTTTTGGCAGTCACACCTTAATTATGGACTGGACATCATTTCTTGCTTGCTGCCGTGTAACAGCAAACACATCAATGTCTTCAAACTCAACATTATTATGCTTGACTAACGTTCAATTTTTTTCTGCCAAATCTGGCCAAAACTAAATATCATGCCCAGATGGACAAACTGGGCACTCCTTATGATAAAGTTTGGATCTATGAGAGAAGACACAAAGAAAGAGAGGAGAAATAAACGAACTGTTCCATTGATAATACAGAATAAATAAGCAGCACTGTACATGTAGACATGCATGTGAATGTTCATGTATGTACATGTCACACTATATGTGTGAAACTATAAACCTGTACATCTTCAAACCTGTACACAGGATACATCTGAATCTTGATATCCACACTGTAGAGTCAACACTGCTTGATATCGAGCTGATCCCTGCCATGGTCGTAGCTATCGTTGAATCCAACTACCTGTACAAATCGTACACCGAACCTGTACACATGTCTTCAAACCTGTACAAATTAACATCATGTACAAGATCTTCCTGACATTTATTTGATCTCATGCACAAGAGTTTGTAACTCAGCAAAGATCAAATAATTAAGACTACTGAGTTTTCTTTTCTTGGTAACCGATTTCTTTTTTTGGGGGGGAAACGGCAGTGTATATATATTACTTGTAGAAATACATGGTAACACAGAAGATTGAGAACAGAGTCTCAAAACAAAGAAAGATGTGGCAGAAAGCCAGCTGCCTATTATAGAGAAACAACTTAAAAGGTTTTGGAAATGCTTTACCGAGGCACAGAGGTTTCAAGCTTCAAATATCCAGAACCTCATCCAAACTAATGACTGGAAAGGCAGCTTTGCTATGGGAGAACATCATCTGGTCCAACTTAACTGGTGGAATCCAGCAGTTGAAGAATCTATGAGTCCCATGCTGCTTAGCAGTTTATCTTCAAAGAACTTGCATATCTCGCAATTAAATTCCCATATATCATTATCCTCATGAGCGTGACCTCCCTGCATATTCTTCTTGACCGCATAGTCTGCCCAAACAACCATCAGGATTGTTAAAATATAATGTAAAAAATTCAGAACAGAATCCATTTGAATCCCATTGGCAATCATAAACAGCCACTATAAGGCGTCTATGGGGTATGACAGTTTCAGCCAGAAGAATTTGAAATTGCTGACAGATTTCACTTTCCATTTCCTGAACAACTTCTGCTTCATATATTCCTTCATCTACTAATCCATGGCAATTAATCCAGACTTGTACCTTAGTCTGATTGTGCAGAAGTCCTTGCAGATATATGCTCAAAACAAGAAAACAAAAACTCTCTCTACGATTAAGCTTCATATACTGCTAACTCCAAACTCCCCTTGGGATTAAAGCTCCCTTCCAAAACAGCAGATGCTCTCCCTTACTGGTAACACAAGATCTTGGACACAATAACATAACTTATTTAGCTTCAACATGTAAACAACTACCTTCACAACATCCTTAAGCCTTAACTCCTTTCTGTTGTGCTACAGCTCTTTCCTCAAGATTTACCCCCATTTTTGCAAAGATTATACAAGCTCTGAAGAATGCCCCTTACTCTGATTATAAATAATAAAATCCTTAAAATTACTCCAATCTCACAAGATTTAGCACAAATCTGTTGAGAAAAACAAGCTTCCTTACTTAAATCCGACCTGGATTGAGCAATCTTAATATTTCCTTTACAGATTTCTCTGATCTATATCAGATTTTGTAACTAGACCTATGAACCTCTCTTCAATCTAGAAAATAAAGCAAGGTAAGCTTGTCTAACTCTCAAACCGTAGCTCTGATACCATGATAAAGTTTGGATCGTGAAAGAAGACACAAACAGAAAGGGGAGAAATGGACGAATGGTTCTATTGATAAGCGAGTATCATACAGAGTAAATAAGCAGCACTTCTAATGTAGGTTCCATATTCCAACACCTTACTGTAGTGACCAGGTTGACAATCTTTTTTAAAGCACTTGTCTTCACTATGCCCTGTTCTCTTACAAATTACACATGTTTTCTCTGCAATCACCATAGTCGTCTGCATTTCCTCAACCATCTGCTTCATTTGCGCAGAAAACGCAGCTTCTTGCTTTTGGAAACCTTCCTGGAGCAAAGTTTGAAAGTCCCTTGTTGCTCTTTTAGTACCTCGTGCCCTTTCTAAGTTTTGCCCTTAATCCTCCAATTGATCTTCTCACTCTTTTCGGCTTCAGTAGCATAAACTATCATGGAAGTACTAGGTGCTATTGGTTCTCTTGAAAGTCTCCCCAGGCATGAACTGAGGCATGAGGTGATGGAAACACCAGGTCGTCCTCTTCTACATGTTTAGCAAAAACTTGCGACAAAGATCGAGTAAATTGCCAGTCTGAAGTGAAGGCCTAAAATGAAGTGGTATAATACTGGAAAGTGTATTTCTATTTGAATACCTCTCTTCCTGCATATTTTCAAATAGTGTGAAAATCTCTCTATTTGCTGAATTCTGAAATTATTCAGTTCCTGTACCAAAGTTGCACTTGACCAAATAATTTGAGAAACGATTCTCTAACAGCTTCCCAACTTGTGCCTTTATTGGACAGATCATAATCAAACCACTTCAAGGCATTTACCCTCATGCATTTGTCAAAGACCCCAAGTTTTCTCCCTGGCCTATTACCAGTTCATAGTACTCTTCAAAGACCAGCAGAAAGCCTGTAGGGTTTGTGGTTCCATCATACATAGGTGCAGATGGGACCCAAATTGGAGATATGGTGCCCCAGTCAGGCGGGGGGAAAGGTATGGCCAGCTGAATCCTGCATAGGCCCCTCTTGAGTGCTTCTTGGCACGAACACAATTTGGAGTTCCATATGCAATGGTTAGAACCTCCAGAATTGTTTGAGGACACAATTCAAGGCCATGTGTTGCTGAAGTAGGAAGAATTAGGGATAGAAAAGATGAAGATGAAGCAAATATGAAGCAAATTCAAGAACGCATGAGAGTCCCAGTATAACATAAAGGCACAGCTAGATGATGTATTTCAACAAAATCAAAGACTCTCAATGGTTTAGGCTGTTGCAAGTTGAAGGTCAATAATGAAATGGATGATCTCATACAAATACAATAAGAGATGAGAATGGACGATAAAATTAAACAATTGACTCAAATTTAAGTACCAAACGTGATCGCAAATAGTAAAGTAAATCAAACTCGAAATCATTTCTTTAAGAGTGGCAAAGCTCTCTCTGGAGAATGCCTGTGACCCTGTATACTGCAATAGCTCCCCCTACAGCCTTGAAAGCCTAAGCTCTCAAGAGATGCTCCTACAAACCTGGCCTTCGTAGAAGAGCTTTCCTAAATGATCTGTGACAAAGACAGACTAGCACAGCTGGAGCATATAAAGTGGTTGACATGCTGATATTCTGTTGATAAACCATTCAAAGCATATAGTATGAGTTTAATTTCCCTTTGGAATGCCTTCAACTGCTGTAAGTAAGCCCTCATATTTGCATAATCAGCCAATCTTAGATTATCCATTTCCCTTGTGGGGATAATTGCTTGCCATCTCCTTACATGTAGTATGAAGAAAATTGTAAGCCTTCTTGCAGGTCCTTTGATCCCTTATATTTCTCATAAAATCTGTAGATGTACATGCCCTCAAATGATTTAGTGCGTAGAAGTTTTTCTTTAATTTTGCAGGAGTAAGAGGATTCCAAGTACTTTCTAGAACCTTGCCCAGATCCTTCATCTAAAATAATTATCTCCATCTATTACTGGATGCTGGAAATAATTATCTTAACTGACTGCCATGTTCTTGATCAAGAAACAAAGAAAATGATGAATAATAAAAAATATGGACAGATCTAATTACAGAATTTACTCAGGCGATCCAGATCTGATAGATCTTGCGAAAAATAACATGGATCTATCTACCAATAATCACTGCAAATTTTTGAAACAGACAAAATCCATGAACACAAATCGAGCCCAGAAATGACACAACTATGATTTGAAGTAAATCTCCAACAATTTGGATGTATCACCTTTGGTCCTAATTGGCCCAATGCAAGACGAATTAGCAAAACTGCCAATTCTTAATCAAGAATTTCAAGATCTAAGGGCAAAACGTAACCCTGTTCTTACAAACCAGGCAAGAAAGAATGACATTCTTCTGATCCATCGAATTCTGGGCTTAATCACAAGCCCCAGCAATTCCTACCTCCTCTTAGAAAGCCCAGCTTCAAATCATTTATTTATTTTTTTAGTTTTATTTTTGTGGCAGATCAACTCGATGTTGACTCTCTCCTCTAACCAGTCTCTGACACCATGATCTATGTGACTGACATTTATAGTATATGACATGTCAGCACAACAGGTGGCATAATATTCTGAGTCATCATAACAAAGTGATATTGTGAATAGCTGACAATCTTCAAGCTGAATTCGGTATACATGGTGTGGATACCCTTGCTCCAATTATCGCAGAAATACTTAAACCTGATATAGCTTTCCAAAAGCTAATCAAACCAATTTTTAAGGCTGGAGATCCATTGAATCTAAACAAATACCACCTTATCATGATAAGGCAAGACTACATGGAAGTTCATTAGACATAATCATTGGGGAGTGTACAGAAAACAATGCCCTAAGGGCAAAGGGCCAGGCTGGTTTCAGAAGAAATTTCTCAACAGTGAATGATAGCTTTACCTTGAGATCCATTATTGAGAGTATCTACACTCATATAAGTTGACAACTTGGCAACATAAACATGCAGTCTTTCTGAGAAGTAGACGATACCCTTCCACAAAGATCAAAGATCTAGATTCTTCATAATAAACAGTTACAATTTTTGGGATATTATAACTGGCTATATACCAAGGTTTTTTGAAGATATGACTGAATATGAATAGGATGAAGGCGAATATACAAGGATAGAATGAGATAGACGATCTAGCTAGTCTAGTGAGTGAACTCTGAATGAACAACAATAAAGCGTGACTATGGCTTTATAGGAGAGCCATGTCAGAAACAACTAGGTGGCATGCCTAGTCATCTATGAATAGTGACACATGACATGTGTCATTTGCTAACATCCCCCCTGATGACTAGCAGGACTGAACTGAAAAACCAGAAACAGAAAACAAACAAAAAAGCCTCCTGAGAGAGAAGCTTAAAAAAAAAAAAACACTGTGATCCCCCCTGAGAATAAGCATGGGGCAGAACATCCAAGAGCTGTTTCATCTGACGGAATTGATGTCCTCCAAGAGGTTTCGTGAACCCATCAGCAACTTGATGTTTGGTAAAGCAGTAAGACAGCGAGAGATATCCATTTTGGAGCTGCTCTTTGACAAACCACAGTTTGATATCCATATGCTTGATAAGCAGATGCATCTTGTAGTCTTTGGTGTGAGCAATGGCTCCACTGTTATCACAGTAAATGGTTGCAGGTTTGAGTGGACAGCCCAAATCTTCATATAAGTGAACCAACCAGCGCATCTCTTGTACTGTTGTAACCAAGGCCTTGAGTTCAGACTCAGTAGTATCCCCAACTAATAGGATTGCCTCCAAGAAAGGAAACGAATCCAGTAATGCATTTTCTTTTCTCAAGATCTGTAGATGCCATATCGGAATCTGAGAACAACATAAGAGTAGGATGATCAACTTTGGTATATAGGACTCCTTCACTTTGAGTACCTTTGAGGTAATGGAGAACTCGTTTAGCTGCTTTTTAATGCGGTACTTTAGGATGATGCATAAACCTAGTAAGGACTGCAACAACAGCATATACCAAATCTGGCCTAGTGTTGGTAAGATAAAGTAAAGCCCCAATTAGCTGTCTGTAAAGAGTGGCGTCAACATCCGGATGGTTGGAGTCTAGAGTTAGAGTGCAACCTACCTCAAACAGAGTGGAGGATGCTTTGCAATCTGCCATATGAAATCTCAAGAAGTTCAGTGGTGTACTTCTGTTGAGTGAGATGAATGCTTTGAGCACCTTGCCAAATTTCCATTCCCAAACAATAATGCTGTTACCTCAAAGTTTTCTGTAAGTGCTTTATTAGTATGAGAAATAATAGAATCTGCATCCCCTGTCATAATCGTGTCATCAACATAGAGAAGGAGCACACTAACTTGAGAATCAGTGGACATGAAATAAAGGCTCGGGTCTGCTCTAGATCTCTGGTAACCAAGATGCAAGAGAAATGCATTGATTTTCTGATTCCAGCAGCGCGAAGCTTGTGTGAGGCCATACAGGCTCTTTTTCAATTTGCACACGTAAGTTGGATGCTCTTTATCTTTAAAACCTGGTGGTTGAAACATGTAAAGTTCCTCTTCCAGATCTCCATTCAAAAAGGCGGATTTGAAATCCATTTGATAGAGAGGCCAGCCTTTTTGCGCTGCCAAAGCGTATAACTGCTTTAAGTGTGTCTAACTTGACAACTGGAGCAAACACATCATGATAATCAAACCCTTCTTTTTGACTGAACCCTTTTGCAAGCAGCCTTGCTTTGTGCTTAGAAAGAGTACCATCAGCATGGTACTTTGTTTTGAATACCCATTTAGCTCCAATTATATTTTTCCCTGTTGGTTTAGGAACCAGTTCTCATGTACCTTGGTTATGTAACATGGATAATTCATCTTCCATTGCTGCAACCCAGTGTGGTTCTTTCATTGCTTGGACATGATTAACGGGATCAACTTCAGCTGATAAGACCTTGGTCATAAGAGCATAGTTACAGGTAACTTTAGAAGAGCCATCTTCTGAGTAGTCAATAGGCTGTAACTCGGCAATCCTTGCAGACCTTCTAAGCAAGGGAAGATCGGGAACTATTGCCTCCTGCTGTGGTTCAGGAATGGGCAGCTCAAATGAATGTGAATCAGACTCATACCCTTCACTACCTTCATCTGCAATGGGCTCGTGATATTCAAGGGGTTCATAGTCTGCATAAGCATCTGCACCATCTGCTTTATTTGCTGCAACAGTTGGAATATCAGGAGTACTGGAAGAACTTGCAGCACTAGGAGTAGCAGCAGCATGTAAAGGGCTTGCAACAATGGAAGGTACAACAGAAGTAGAGGAAATGCCACCATTATGAACCATATGAGAAGACCCTGCAGGTTGGCTGGCCTGAGTGTCATGGTTAATATCAAAAGTGTTGATGATGACTTTGGCATAATCAGTGTTGTTAGGATGATAAAACTCCTTAGAGTAGACTGCATCCTCAAGAAAGTGCATGCTTCTAGAGGCAAACACACGCTTGGTAACAGGGTCAAAGCATCGCCATCCTTTCATGTTGCTAGGATATCCAATAAAAATCACTTTTATGGCCATGACAGCTAACTTGCCCTGTTTTTGCAGTAACTCACGAGGAACACTAGCAAATCCTAGGCAGCCAAAAACCCTTAGATTAGACACATCTGGCTTCGTTCCATACAGAGCATCAAAAGGTGTCTTAAAGTTGATGGCCTGGGTGGGAGCCCTGTTACACAAATAAGCCGCAGTTAGAACTGCCTCAGCCCAAAGTTCTGGAGGTAACTCTTTATATTTGAGCATGCTGCGAGCCAAATTCATAAGGGTTCTATTCTTTCGTTCTGTTACTCCATTTTGAGAGTGAGCATAAGGCACAATCAACTCTCTATGGATCCCGTTTGACTGAAGATAGGTCTGAAATTCATTAGAGATATATTCCTTCGCATTATCAGACCGAAGAGCTTTAATAGTAGTAGATAATTCATTTTCAATTTGCAGACTAAAGGTTTTGAAGATAGCAAGAGCTTGAGACTTGAATTTGATTCGAAAAACCCATGTATATCTACTAAAATCATCCACTATGACAAGGGAATACCTGTTACCAGCCAGTGATTCAAAAGGGAGATGACATATGTCTGTATGCAGCAGTTCCAATGGTTTTTGTTCTCGAAACTCAGCTTGTGACGGATAAGATGCTTGTACTTACTTTCCAAGACTACATGCAGCACATTTCAAGTCCTTGGTAGTAAGTGTAGGCATGCCTTGGACCATATTCAATTTTGAGGCTGAAACTAGAGCTGGAAGATGAATATGTCCGAATCTTGCATGCCATAATGATTCCTGTGTTCTCGCAACAGCAGCAACAGCAAGTGATGATTCACATGATACTCCTTTTTGTTGTGAAGTAGAATCCAAAATATACAAGCCTTCCTCATTAATGACCATTGGCTATAGGGCCCAAAAGTTGAACATCAACAAAATCCAAAGGATTTTTATGAAGAATGTGAACATACCCATCCGAGAATAGCACTGAATAGCCCATCTTTCGATCAAACTCACTTACACTAAGTAGGTTCACAAGTAATCCAGGCACTAGAATGACATCTTTAATTTTGAGAGAAAGACAGTGTTTGATAGAAATAGATACATCAGTAGATTTAGCAATATTTCCATCGGCCATTTTTACCACTGTCAAAGAATTGTCATCGGGTGTTCTTCACGTAGTTTTGACCAAACGTCAAAAGAAAGGAGAGAATCCGGCAAGCTAAGGAATATCTAGCTGGCGTGTATCACATCCAGCCCTAAAAGTTGACGAAATTTGATTTCAACCAACGATTCAAATTCGAATTTGAATCGATTCGAATTCCTCCTGATCTGACCAAAAAAAAAAACTCGTTCTGATCCCACCTGCTAAGATTCGGCACTCAATTTCCTCCTCGCATTAAGCTCTGATACCATGAAGATATGACTGAATATGAATAGGATGAAGACGACTATGCAAGGATAGAATGAGATAGACGATCTAGCTAGTCTAGTGAGTGAACTCTGAATGAACAACAATAAAGCGTGACTATGGCTTTATAGGAGAGCGATGTCAGCAACACCTAGGTGGCATGCCTAGTCATCTATGAATAGTGACACATGACATGTGTCATTTGCTAACATTTTTTAGTGCTTGTCTCTGTAGAATTATGTTCTGGATTGTCAATATTGTAACAAGATGTACTTTAGATGACTTATTTTGCTTATAACTCCTTTTGCAGCATGTTATGGATTCTTGTGAAAATCAGAATGCAATAGCGCAACACATCCAGCAAGAAATTGCAAAAAAATCAAAAGGAAAGGAAAAAGTTTCAGATCATGCAGAGGAAAAGGGCGACCTTAAGCATGATGACAGCATTAGGATGGAAAAGAACTCAGCTTATTCAGATGGAAATATGGTAATCTTAGCTTGGATAATCTTGTTGTTACTAGGCTGAAGTGTTCTAGATTGAGAGCTTGCAATGGCTTGCAAATGTAACTGTGACTATGTAAAACAATTTTAGATGGATGCTTGTTTCCCTAGACTTTTTGCCATGTTAGATGATTGTTGGGGAAATTTGTTAAATGATTAACATCCATGAGCACATTGCCGTTCTTAGCAGCATTGATAGTCTGAGTTTGTAAAGACAAGTTAGTGCTATAAATAGAAGTGGTTCTCTAACTAAGAGTTAATCCTTGTAAGTTCCATTTTGGTTTCCCTATTTATGTCGAAGTTAATGGACTTTGCAGCACATCTTGGATTCCTGTAGTAATTACAGTACAATTGCTCAACACATCCATGGAGAAACTGCAGAATCATCGAAAGGAAAGGAAAACATTGCAGTTCATGCAGGTGAAGATGGCAACCATAAGCATGACGAAAATAGTAGGGCCTATTCGGATGAAGATATGGTAATTTTTTTGACGCTTGCACGATTTTATTACTTGCCTGTGGACCCTTGAAATATAATTAAGTATTATTAACTTCAAGTTCAGGCTTAACAGTAACACCTTAAAGCTGAAGCACTGAAATGCGCCATGTGAAGGAGTGTAGGTTTCAGTGTAGTGATAATAGAGAGGAGACGCAAGAACAACTCGTTAACTCCCTAAGCTCCACAACTGGACGAAAAGCTGTACACATGGCTATGGTTGTAAAATCTGCCATCTCAGCAAATGTTGGTTAAGCAAGTCCTTTGTGTGAGAAATAAGCTAAGTGGCATTCCCTGTAATAATTGTGTCATCAATATATAGTAGGATGATAGAAATACTAGTATCCTCAAACTTACAGTACAGATTAGGATCTGCAAGAGGTCTTTGATAACCTATCGGAAATAAAAATGAATTAATTTTCTGATGCCAGCAGCGTGGCACCTGTCGTAATCCCTACAAGCTCTTCTTAAGCTTGCATACATAAGCAGGATAATGACTATCCTTAAACTGAGGTGGCTGCTCTCTTCTTGTAAATCTTTGATAAAAAATGCAGACTTGAATCAAGTTGATAAAGAGGCCAGCCTTTATGTGCTGCGAGAATCAAAACTGCCCTTAGGGTATTTAATCTACCTACTGCTGCAAATATTTCATTGTAATCCCTCTTGCTGAGTATACCCTTTTGCTACTAATCTGACCTTATGCTTAGAAAGGGTGCCGTGTGAGTGATATTTAGCACGGAAACCCACTACGCACCAATGACATTCTTATCAAGAGGCTTAGGTACCAACTCCAGGTCTGTTGCTTCTTGCTTCTGAAGCATGGTTATTTCAGCATTCATTGCTGCGACCCAACGAAAATCTTTGGCTGTGTTTCAGTTATGAGCTAGGAATTGGCTAAATAACAGACACCTCGATCTGTGTAGACATATTTCCGACCTGTAGGTCGAGGGCCAAGTGGAATGTAGTATCTGGAGGATGCTCAGCCTTGAGAGGAGCTTAACGCCCCAAAGGGATATTGTGTACACTGTGCCTTATACAGTCAAGACGTCCAAGAGGACGTGACATTAGCAGGTATTCTAATGGCCAGGCCATATGTACTGGAGTCATGACCCCAATCAAACGCTGATCGACCTTTATACATTGTCTTTTGGCCAAAAGGCAGTTGGATAAAGGCAGATAGGAAGGGGTAAAGGGAGCCAGATGAGTATATACCAGAGGAAGGTGCCCAAGGGGGCAGATCTGCTTGTGCACAATCTGAGCCTTCTCTCATGTTAGCTCTCTGCTTGGTGGGTGAATTAAAACATCTTTGATTCTAAGATTGGGTGTCGACTTCCACTCCTTCCTCTCAAGTCTATCATATTTTTACCTTGCAGTCTATCATTGAGGAAGCTAAAGCCATAAAAATGAATGTATATTGCTTCTTTGTGAATTTCTGCAAAGCCTTTGATACGTTCCCTCAGAAACGCCTATTTTATAGACTTATGGAATTGGGATTGATGTAGCAAGTGATATGGGCTGTTTTGACACTACAAAAATGTTTTGGAAAGAATTAAAGTGCCCCGATGCTGGTCGGATGAAAAAAGCAGCACAATAGGGGTTAAATAGGGCTTTCCCTTATCCACAACGCTCTTTAGTTTGTACATCGACGAGCTGGAAAGCTTTGTAGCAGCACTTGGAGGTGATGGGTCTTCTTTAGCCGAAGAGTGCATATCCATCCTTCTTTATGCGGATGATATGGTACTTATATCCTCTTCCCTTGAAGGCTTTTAACATCATTTATTGGCACTTGAGAAATTCTGCACATGAGGAGAACTTGAACAACACAAAAGTGATGGTTTTCAACACGTCAAGAGCCTCCATGCATTGCAGCCCCTTCTTTCTTATGGATCAGCAAGTGGAAGTGGTCTCTCATTACACATACTTGGCATCAACAGTTCTTGTTGCAGCCAGAAACTTCGACGTAAAAAGAGCACATTAGCCAAGATAGCTATGTAATATAAATGGCCTTTCATGAGAGGTTTACGTATATGGCAACTTCAAACCATTGCTGGAGTCCTTCTTAGCAGCCTGAAACGGTTGTCTAACTAGCTGTCACTTTGCACAAGTCTTGCTTAACTGTCCCCATCTCGCATTTAATCTCCAATGCACAAAATGTTTCCTGATGGTATTGCTCTCTTATGTACTGTAGAATCATAAACTGGTCGTCCAGAATCTACCACCACTTTTGATTATAGTTTGCTTCATGTTAAGTAATAAAGGTGGACCCTTTTCGAGTGATATGCATGTTTATGTATCTCATCTAGCAGCTTACATAAAGACTATTTCTTCTTTCAGTCGCCATCTTTAGTTGTCCGCCCATCAAAAAGAAAGAAGGTACTAGAGTTGTGCCTTTCCATGGGGTTTTCACCAGAGTCAGCAAGACAAGCTATTGACTCTTGTGGTATGATAAGCATTGGTCTTTTCCAAATTAAATTGTACAATTGACGATGACATTGTGGTCCTTTGCCAGGAGTTGAGGATCCCGGCGAGTTGTTGGATCATATCTTGACTCTTGAGGTATGAGACCTCTGTTGATTTGGGGTTTCTGAAATAGCAATTGTCCTTTTATCTGCATGTCCTGGGGTAGTATCCTGAAATTTTACCTGAGTAACATATTTTTAACTGGCTTGCAGCATGTTCGAACTACAGGTGAAGCCAAGGAGTCAAAAGGAGAACATGAAGCAATTAAAAGATTCAAAGGAAAGAAGGTGGCGTTAAATCTAGAGAGTCAACTTGACCTTTCAAATCATGGCGATACTGATGGGAACAGTGATTCCAGCTATAGCTCAACTCCTTCAGATGAAGATAGGGTATATTCTTGCCAGTTCAAAATATATCACATCATCTGCCTTGTCAGAAACAGAATATGATTCAGCTTGTTCCAACATCTGGATCACTTAAATTCGTATAAGAAAAGAAAGTGCCAATTTAACCCTCATTACCATTGTTTTGCCAGGTGCACTTGCTATTACTTCTTGTTGTCCCTTGCACTCAAAATTATCTGCCTTGGACTAAGTTATATTGACTAGCAAGTATCCTCATTCTATTAGACTTGCCTGCCAATTCTATTTTGTTAAGGTTTGCTTGAATTTACCAGGGGAAGTTTGACAACACTTCGGACCAATTATTATCCATGGGGTTTTCAAGGGAGTTGGTTATGCAAGCTGTTGAAAGTTGTGGTAAGGTCTATGCTTATATGCAATGTGTCCCATTATCTCTTATGGATTGTGGCATATAGGCAGTTGCATCGTGTCATGACACTGGCTTGTATTACTTAGAAACGGTACTTTTAGAAACAGCATCAAGTTTTTGTGTATCATTTTCGAAACTGTATATCTAATATAATGTTGACCTTCCAGTAGAAAACTCGAGGCCTACTTCATGTCTTGCTTAACATACATTGGTCCTCAGTCTTACTTGAATTTGCGGTTATTCACTGCAGGAGATGATGCTGCGCTGCACACATTAATGGAATTCATTTTTCAGCAGAATTCCAGCACAGGCGTGAGTAATCTAGCATTATGCATGTGAATTCTAAGCTACTCAAGTATGTCTAATCGCATTGTGTATCCTTTTATACGTTGCACAGTCATCAAAGCCGGATACATTCTTAAGGCTTCAAAGTATGGGATTCTCAGCCACCGCAGCTGAAAGAGCGTCATCTGTTTGTGGTAGTCATCTTTATTTGCATGCAAGCAAGAATTTAGTTTTATCAGCAGATGTTACAGCTTAATCCCTATTTTTACCACAGAATCATTTAAGTGATTATAATCTATACTTGGTAAGCACCGTTAACAGTACAGGTAGTACATGATATGCACACTTAAGATGTGGAAAACACAACACAAAACTTTGTGCCTGTTACTTTGCTGATTTTTTACTGCCGAATGAGGTTTTCACTTACTACTATAACCAAAAATTTTGCACTGAAATTAGATCTTTCTCTTGTTTTTTCTGCACCAACAAAGAAACTCAGTGAAAACTCTGCCATGTGAGAATCAATCTGCTTTTTGAGGTTTTATTTACTACTTGATTCAAAATCCTTGCATTGAAACTAGATCTTCCTCTTGGTTTCTCTGCACCAAGGAATTTGCCTTTCCTGACAATTGGGGGTTAAGATAATGTGTGTAGCAAGGACCAAATACTCATGCATTGCTTTCCTGCAAATGTACTACTTTGGAAGATTTCATAATGCCCACATTGACTTTGTAGGTGATGTCGATGACAACATTCTTATTGATTATATGGTCGCTCTTGAATTTCACAATACTGGCACTGCTAAGAAGTCAAAAGATGCCAGCACCATGCAAGTAAGGACCTTTATTTATGCCAACATGTCCAGATTGAATAGCTAGTCATAACAGCGCTGATCTAAAATTGTGTTTGATGCAGAACAAAATGGATCTGGATGATATATGGAAAGAAATAGAAACAGGATCATCTAGTGATTTAGACAGCTCCTCGGAAGATGAAGAAAACCTCAAGAGGCACAAGCAGCCACACAACAAGTTAAAGAAGCAGAAGTATAATTTGCCACTAATGAGACAGCCAAAGCACGTACCACGTGAAGGAAGATTGATGGGGTTGATGGGATATGGCCTTCCTGGACAGGTTTGTAAGCCTAGGATGCTTGATCAGTCTATTTCTGGTCCGCCATACTTCTACTTTGAGAATGTGGCTAGCATGCCAAAAGGAGAATGGGAAAAGATATCCAGATTTTTCGATTCAGTGGAGCCCGAATTTGTAGATTCAAAGTATTTTTCAGCTTGTCGCAGACCAAGGGGCTATATCCACAACCTTCCATTAGAAGGAAGGGAATTGGTTCTTCCCAAGCCACTTATGACAATCCAGGAATTATTTCCTGATTATGTTCAATATTGGCCAGCTTGGGATAAACGGACTAAATTGCATTGCTTTAGCACTCGGACAGGCCCTAGTATGAGCTGCAAAAAAGTGCAAGATATATGTGAAAGCTATAAGGACACCGAACCTCCAGAACATAGGCTGAAAGAGATTCGTAAGGAATGTGCAAGATGGAATTTGGTATGGGTAGGCCCATATCAAGTGGCTCCATTAGAACCCAATGAAATGGAGATATGTCTAGGATTTGATATCGGTCATACAAGGGGAGCCTTGACAAAGACTGAAAGAGTTCAGTCATTAGGAAACTCTTTTCAGATTCACACAGTTGCATTTCATTTGTCTGTGTTAAGATACCTCTATCCGGATGGTATTAGAGTTTTGTCTCTCTTTTCAGGAATCGGAGGTGCAGAAGTAGCTTTGGATAAGTTGGGTATTCCATTAAAATATCTTGTATCAGTAGAAAAAGAAGAGAAGAATCGTATGGTAATTGAAAGCTGGTGGCGAAAAACACAACAAACAGGTCGCCTACAGCTAAAAGAAGATGTAACACATCTAACCAAAGACGTTTTGTCCAAGTTAATAGATGAAACAGGGGGGTTTGACTTAATAATTGGAGGAAGCCCCTGCAATAATCTATCAGGAAACAACCGTGTGAGTCGAGTTGGATTGGAGGGAGAAAAATCTTGTGTCTTTTATGAGTTTCCAAGAATCCTGAACACTATAAAGCAGCTAATGCAAGCGAAGAGGCAAAGAAACCACGTTGCATGATCAGGATAAGTTTGAGTATACTCTTGCAATGCCTTAAGGTAGTTTAGCTTCTTTGAAGGCTGCTTTCTATACATTTGTTTTCTAAAGTGAAAAATAAGTTCTCTGAGAAGTATGGTGGTTAAACCTTGCATCATAGACCAGCACTCTCTTTTTACCAGCTCTTATATCCGCTTGCAATTCGTGATACAAAGTGGCGTTTGCCAGAAACTCATTGGCTGAAATCCAGGGCCCTTGATCTGCACGACACCGTAGCAGACCACAATACGTTATCAAATAAGGAATTTGGACTGTCTCCATCTCTATTAGTCGGATTTGGGGTCCTTTCTGTGCCTCGTGGCAAACCCACCTAACCACGAAACTTGAACCTTCCAACGTTGGAGTTTTGCCGATGAGTGCTTAAAATATGCGGATGCTGGAGGAGGCCATCTGAAAATCTCGAGACGAACTGGGTTTGTCTCGATGTAGTGAAGAAGCTTTGCCTTCTAGCAGATCCATTTTTGTCCTTTAGAGAGCCACAAGGTAGGAAAATCAAACCGAAATTTTAAGCCCCATGAAATTTCGCCTTGATTTAACAGGGTTTTAAAAAGCGAAAAACTCCGTCGACGTTTTTTTGTGTAAGATTCAGCCCCGATTGAGGTCACAACGGGTAGAAGTTGAAGGATTGGGTGAGATAGGCAATTGAAGAACCGGGCAGGCAAAAATTGGAACAAACATCTAGCCAACTGGAGAACCCATTCCGGCAGGCAAAAATTGGAACAAACATATGGGAACGGAAAAAACACAGTCATGGAACAACTCCAGATGAAATCCAGGTACATAGGATAGATAGAAATCGAGGTACCAAAACCCACTTACTACCATCGAGTGGGAGATGTGGGCGGCTGCAAGTCCCACCACCAAAAAGAAAAAACTAGTCAAAAGCAGGTTTGGTTACTTCGCTTAGGAATTTAGTTCGTATAAGGAAAATCATAATTATTTTGGTCTAGAAATACAACCAACCATATAGTAGCCTCCACGTGTAATGTAACCTCTACTTCTTGGTCCTAAGATTGAATTGTCACTACACATCTTAGAGACCATAGACTAAATTCAACGATTCGAGCGCCCCTCCACATGCATAGAAATCTTATCTGGATGAAACGTGGATAGCCTAAAATTGCTTCAAAGTCTTAACTCGTGTTTGTGCAAACGTGCCACAAAATAAACAGAAAAAAAAAAAAAAACAAACAAACAAAAAAATTCCTCCATGGTGTGTCACATAATGATCTAAGAAGCACGTACTCACTGTGCTTTGAAGTTTTTTAACCATGTGACAAGAGCTAGAGGATTATTACTTTGTATATCCTAGTTTGACTCTATCGAGGGTTGCAACCCCCGCTTTTCATCTATTGATATTGGTTGACAATTGAACAACGTTGTGGTCACCAAATATTGTTGTTAATGGTTGGCAGTTCACAACAGTGTGGTGGTTTTCAAGGATGATTTAAACATCAACCTTTTTTAAGAAGACTTACCTACCTGACTTTGACAAGGACAAGGTCAAACTTGCTTAATGTAATTTGTATTTAGTTGTGAATATGTCCTTTCGGAAATGCTCATCTTACATAAGGCGACCTCCATTTATGTGTTGTAACTTAAATGTGTGCTCCATAATGAACGTTGGTAATGGTTTGACATATGCCCATGTACACTTAGTCGTCACATAAGAGTTCTTTTAGGCCTCTATATAGGAGTTATAGAATAATGTTAGCCATGTAAACTATCCGTTGATGCAAAAACTTCAGAAGAATATGCTAAAGAAAGTTGACTTTCTAAATATTATAACAAGCATGGTATGCCTTCAAATGATGAAAATAACCATTGGCAGAAATCCAATCACATTGGGTAATAATCTCCCACTATAGGTTTGGATGATCAAAGTAGGTAGCACAACAATAACAGGTCATTTTTTGCTACCTGTACCATGAATCAGTTCGTTTGTTGGCCAGCAAAGAGCCCTTTAAGAAGACAATATTGTTGATTAAGCTCAACCCTCCCATCTGACATATCATAATTTGGAAGGGTTATACCCACTAACCAGATAATTTGGCAGTAAATATCCTCTACCGGATTTTGAATATAAGCTAATGATTATTTGTCGAATTTTGACAGAAAACCCACAGTTTTTTTTTCGATAAATAAAAACTCGAATAAAAAAATAACGATTGTGACCAGAAATTTAAGAGACTAACCCCCCTGTTTTTCAATGCCTGGTTATACCTTCTCAAAGAATGGCGGAGATTATGCAACTCCCTCACTTTGAATATCTAAAGTTAATTTTTGTGCCCTATCTCATGTCCTTTACATATTTGTTTTAGTTTTTCTATTCCCAATACTTACGTTTTTGTTTCCCAATGGCATCAATTTTTATGGGGAGTTTGTTAATTCCCAATAGCATCAATTTTTATGGGGAGTTTGTTAAACCTCTTATGTATAGAAGTTGCTCTCTCCCCCGTGAGCGTTGTAAGAACAATAGAGAGAGAATACATAAGAAAAAGTAACATAGACGACTTTTTATGCACAGATGGCAATTGCTAGAAAGAAAGGAACTCCATTAAAAGGCACTCCTTATCCATGGAGCCTTCCCAAAAATGCTACTGCCTCTCCATAGCATTTAAGAAAGACTGGCCCCTCACTAAGATTAAAAACCAATCCAAGAAAAGATTGAAGTTTGGAACTCTATAAACTTACAAAAAGCAAAAACTGAATTCCTTAGAAGTAGAATAGAATAGAATAGAATAGAATACGATTTTATCGTCCACGGAGACCAACTGGCCTATGGGACCCAAGTACAAAGAGAGAGCAGCAGGCGTATTACTACCAGGATTAAAAAACCCCCGCCCCGAAGGGTTTTCGGGGGAAAAACCTTAGTAGCAATAAGGATGCTGACATACTGCACAGTTATATACATAATCACAAGTACATCTGAGGTTAATGTCGGACAGGGGGGCACTCCCACGAGGCTATATACATGAAAGCCACGTATACAGATAACAAAATGACAACACAAGATAACTATATGCACACGACGTCGCCCATGACTATCAAGCGGACTGCGCACAAGCTTCCACGTGTCAGTAACATGCATAAGAGTTATCCAGTATGTCAACATGAAGCAATGACTGCGGACTGCAAGAACACACATATGGAATCCACCACACGCACCATAGCATCCGTCCAGCGCATTAACACCCCACCATATCTAGACAAGACGATGCGCCTAGAACCCCGCTACCGGTGGATCCAAAGTAAGGGAGAAACTGCAAACATCTTAAGAACCTAGGTTACTAGACTGTTGGTTAGACCCAGCACCGTCCCATACCGATGACAGATTTTACCTCACTAGCACCTACAGTTCTTTACCAGATAAGCCAAGCTTATCCATACAGACGTGATGCATAAAACTCCCTTGGATAGGCACTCAACGTGCTCACCTAGTATCATTAAGATACTCTAACAGTGGAGCATCGCTCCACAATGAATACGTTGCTTTCACTGGACTGTCGGTAGGCAAGGGGTATTGCTGAGTCCACGCATCCATTACCTCCCGGAGGTAGATCCCAACAAGCCTACAGAGGCCGTGCTCAGTAGCTCATGCAGGGTCTGATGGGGCACAACTAACCGAGCATACCGAGCCCGGATATGCTCGTACGCCGGACAGGCCTGGAGGGCGTGACTTTCATCCTCAATGGCGCCCTGTTGACAGCACTGACAGACTCTGTCCTCACGTGGCTCCCGAATCCATTTCCCTGTCTCAATGCGGAGGTGGTGTGCACCTGTGCAAATGGAAGCAATCACCCTGCGCTTTTCATGGGTAGATGGGTGCGCAGGTAGTGGTGTGGGCCCCTCGTGAGCATGGGATTAACCTGCTGTCGATAATTTGCCACCTTGACATGTGATGGGGCCTCTCAGATCCCAAAGCTTGGCTATGAAGCAAGCATCCAAAAATCTGCCTCAAGGCAGCGTTCCTTCGGTGTATGCACCGGTCCACATCCGTGTGCCCGCACATTCCATCGCGAGAACCACCGGGCTTGCTTGTCTTTCCAGCCCCGGGGCTTTGAGTCGCTGCGGGCCCATCGCCACTGCCAAAGCAAGGTTGGGCAGCCGGGCTTCATCCATAGCCACCACTTTCTGAAAGTAAATAATGTGACGTTCCAGCGCAGCCCTCTGTAATGGAAGGAAGCCTGTCTCCTAGAGCAAGATCTGATATGGGACCGTGGATTTCACTCCCAGTGCCCGGTGTAGACGGTTTTCGTGTGTGTAGGAACAATATAGCCAGCAGATAATTTATTATCATTACAATGTGGAATTGAACCTGTATCGTGATATATAGCAATGAGGATTTAAAGATTTACAGGAGACATTTCATAACAAGTAATATGATAATGAACCAGAGTTATATTCCATAGTTTCAGATCATGAATACACAAAATATCCATAGCACTTATCTCATAAACAAGACATAATCACAGGTAGTTTGATAACCAAAACCATATTCACAGTTTTAAAAATCGAATAACAAAATACTTGAAGAACTTATCTGTGAATAGAACAAATGCAAGAACTCCAGGAGATCTTCTGGAGTTATGGATGAACTGCTTTTTGCTTCAGAATGCTAGTCGAATATGGCTTCTGGAAGCTTGCTTAAAGATAATCTCCAATAGACGGTCTGCCCTAATGCTCAGATTGGCTGGTCTGATCCGGAATGGCCTCTCTCAGCGATCTGCTTCCCCTTCATCTGGTCCATCCGGCTGCCTGCCTTATGATCGGATATGTTCTGACGCCTCTTTTCGATCCATTCTCGCCTTCCGTGATCCGCTCCTCCAACTGGTTCCGCTCCCTGCCACCGTAACTCCTCTTTTGGCCTTAGTGCCTTTTCAATTCGAAATAGGGCTTTTGTTCTTAGCCCTTAGATCATCTCAATCTCCATCTCTACCATTGATTTTATTTTAATAACAACCCTTTCTTCAACCATTAAATTAATATAACCTCTACAAGGTTTATAACTTCAAATAACATCCCAACATGCTAATATGACCCGTTTTGTGAAACTTAACATGATAAGATCACATGCCATTGCTCGTTTGATCACGTTTTCACCCAAAATGCACAATTCTGAACAAATTATTCCTTCTACATTATTCCCCTAACAAAAAACTCGACGTCCCGACGAGTTAAGCTTGTTCTTCATGATCAAAATATTTTCTTCCAAACCATTGCCTCCATCGGCGATTCTATGGCTTTACCGAATATAAAACACTTCCAAGGGTGGCAAATCCCATCTAGGCCAGGACTCTCTCTACTGCAACCTCAATATGGTGCTCCATCCCCCCACTCTTCCTTTTATCTCTTGGATTGTTTGTTTATTGAAATGTTTTACTAGACGAACTTGCTGGGATGGGAAAATGGCCAGCAATATGGGAAATGGAAAAACAATGGTAAAGAAACAGTGTTCATGGTTGGTAGGCCAACTAAAAATAGATGAACATGAAATGATAGAAAAAAGGATGCTCCTGCAGCGAAAAAACAACGTTAGTAGAACATATGGCTACTAAGATGGTGAAGCTGATTGCAGCACTTTATGAGTTGAAGGATATGAATGCGTGGAGATGAATGAATTGAATAATCACGGAGAAAAGCAGATGACCCTGTCATGGTAACAATATAAAAAAATTAGTACAATAATTGCTGCCTGGTGGTAAAGCTTATATGGCAGACTTTGATGTATTGAATGGGATGGATGAATGTACAATGAAATGGATTGATTCTGATGGAGAAAAAGCAAATGCACCTGTCAATGGAAACAAAAATAGTTAACAAACAAGATGCTGCCTTGATGCGGAGCTGACTGGCAGTCTTAATGGATTGATGTGAGTGAAAGAATAGAAAATGAGATGAATTTGATATAGCAATGGAAGACAAGCTGATGGATTATCAGAAAAAATGATTTTTTATTTCTTCTTTATTTTTTTATTTTTTTTCAACAATAGTACTACCCCCCTTTTATTTATTCATCGTCCCGATGAATACTACACCTTATTTGCAGGCATATGATACACTTTGAGTCTCGCACCGTTCACTCGTGTAGGAAGCTCATTTCCTGCAAAATCTTTTAGTAATACAGATCCATTATCATATATTTCTTTGACAATATAAGGACCTTTCCAACGCATCCTGAGTTTACCTGGTTTCTTCCAATGCTTACTATCATAAAGTAAAACTAAGTTACCTTTATCGAAGTGTTTATTGTTTCGATGCCGATCATACCATGCTTTTATGACGTTGTTGAATTGCTTCCCCGTGACATATAAGCATATAGTCCGCTTTCATCAAGAGCTTCTAATTGTGCTAATCTTGCTTGCAAACTACCATCCCAATCTAGTTTGTGTTCAACAAAGAATTCTCAAGGACGGGAGTTCTAACTCAATAGGAACTATAGCTTCTTGCCCATATACTAATTTAAAAGGTGTAGCATTTGTTGTAACTTTATGTGCAATGCGATAGGCCCACAACGATCGAAAAGGCGTTTATCCCAATGCATGCGGTTGGCATTACAAATTTTGGTAATTATGGTACATAGGGTTTTATTTGTATGCGCTCCACTGGCCGCTTTTGCGTGGGTGATATGGAGTTGTCTTTCTATGTTTCACCCCATATCTATTAGTTAAAGCTTCAATAGTATCATTAAGGAAATGCTTACCTCGTCGCTGACCAATTCCAAAGGACGGCCAAAAACGTGTTATGATATTTTCGCATACAAGAATATAGCCACATTATTGGTCGTGTCTTCTCTAAATGCGCTGCGTGCTTCCACCCACTTGGTAACATAGTCATTACAAACCAAAATATATTTATTACCAAGATGCATAGCAGATGGTTTGATTGGTCCTACAAAATCGATTCCCCATTTTTCAAAAAGGCAAGATAGGCATTATTGGATGTAAAGGCATAACGTCCTCTGTTAGAAGGCTTCCCCACCCTTTGACATACATCACAATGTCTAACATATTCCCTAACATCAGATGCAATTTAGGCCACCATAATCCAAATTTTGAAGAATTTTCTTAATAGTAGTATCTATAGAGAAATGCCCACCACTAGGTCCATCATGACATGATTGCAACACGCTTCTAATTTCATGTGGCATTATGCATTGTCTCAACACATCATCATGACCTAATTTATATAATTGACCCAAGAACAAGTGTATATGGCTTTGATTGAATTATTAATCGCCTTTTTACCAACAACACTCATACCGTCCCGGAAATTCCCCAGTAGATAAATAAGATGCAATAGATTCATACCATTCGGCATACGGCTTTCTAGAAAAGAGTACTTCATCCGCAAACAACCGGAATATCTCCTTCTTCTTTTTGGTCCTGGAATTCTTGACAAATGATCACCACTGAATGTATCTTCCCATTTTCGTACAACAATTCAAACTTGAATTCTCGCAATAACAACAACCAACGAGCAATCCTTCCCGTGCGGCAAGGCTTGTTGATCAAATACTTCAAAGGTTGATGGTCAACAACAAATGCAAATTCATTAGCAAGAATATAATGCCTAAATTTTTGGATCGAAAAAATCATGCCAAGTGCCTCACGCTCAAGAGTAGAGTAGTTCCTTTCAGCTTTAGTTAATTGCCTACTTGCATAGAATATGGGATGATCGATATTCTTTTCATCGCCTTTGACATAAAATGCTACCTATAGCATAGTTTGATGCATCAATCAACACATGGAATTCTTTAGACCAATCTGGAGACTTTAAAATAGGTGATTTAACTAAGGCTAATTTTAGTTCTTCAAATGCTTTTTGACATGCATCATTCCAATCATATTCCTTCGATTTTCGCAATAACTTAGTAAGTGGCAAAGCTCGCTGTGCATAATGATCAATAAAAGCCTATGATATCCTACGCGTTCTAGAAAAGCTTGCAGCTCTTTAACATTCTTTGGAGGCTGCAAATTAAGGATTTTAGAAGTTTTGTGTGGGTCAATCGTAAGTCCATGTATCGATACAACAAAACCTAGCAAAACACCATGTGTAACCACAAAAGTACATTTCTCCGGATTCAAGGAGATTCCATATTCTCTACAACGCTTAAAGCATAACTCCAATTTACTCAAATGATAACTCAAGGATCCAAACAAAGAAAGTCATCTAAGAATACCTTCATAAAGTCTTGCACAAACTCCTTGAAGGCTTTGCGTAATAACCCACTGGAATGTCATTTGAAGTTGTTACATAAACCAAAGGGCATCACTTTCGATAAGCGTAAGTTCCCAAATAGTTACAAATGTTGTCTTCCCTATCTTCCTCGTCTAATCAATACTTGGTTATATCCCGAGAATCCATCCATAAATGAATAAACCTCTTGACCCGCTTCAAAGATCTAACACTTCGCCCTGGAAGGGAATAGGAAAATGGTCTTTTCGAAAGTGGCATCGTTCGACTTTCGATAATCAACACATACACGTATTTTTAAATTTTTCTTATATACACACACGATAGGTGATACCCATTCACTATAATCTACAGGGTAGATAAAGCCAACCTTAAGCAGCTTATCAATCTCCTCCTTAACTGCTTTGGCAAATTTAGGGTTAAGTCTATAAGGTTTTTGCACTACAGGTTTAGCATTAGCATGAAGCTCAATCTTATGCATACATAAGGACGGATTAATCCCCTTCAAATCATCATATGACCACGCAAAGATGTCCTGATATTTTGAAAATAAGGCGACACAATTGTCATACAAATCCCCAGTGACATTAGCCCCTAATTTTATTGTCTTTACTTCTCCTCCTTTCCCGAGGTTAATTTCTTGCACCTTGGGAGGTTGTGAGAAGGTTTCATATTGACTAATTTCATGCGCAGGCTTCTTTTCCACCTTGACCTCTTGAATTGTGCACTTCGTGAAATAATCAGGATATTTATCTTGTTTAATATCTTCTTCTTCTTCTTCTTCTTCCTCCTCACATTCTTTCTCCACTTCAACTTGGTTAACATCTATAACACCCATGAAATTTAGAATTGTATCCTCCAGATCTACAATCGCGTCATCATTAACTCCGTACACACCTTCTTCTTTCAAGGTCATATCCTCTTGTGGCTCACTAGAGGATGCTACATTCGCATATGCACTATCTGGATTATAATCGTCATCACTACTTTCACTATCATCGTCACTGGAATCAGATTCTACTTCAAATTGTGCAACAGCTTTTGGCATTTCACTCACTCTAATTTCCACCCTCTTATTTCCATCACCAATAACTAAAATCCCTCTATGCCAATCGTGTATTGCTCTGGCCTGCAACAACCATGGTCGGCCTAATAATAATGGATAAGAACATACCGTGGTGGTACATTTCAGAACTATATAATCTACATAGAACACAAGATTTGCAATCATGGTTTTTACACCGGTAATCATGCCTAAAGGTTTTACTCGTCTCTGATCAGCCATCCTTACTCTAAAATAAACAGGAGAAGGTGCAGGTAGGTCTAATTTTTGAAGAGTTTCTTCTGGCATAATGTTAACCCCAGATCCGCCGTCAATCACAGCAGAATCTAGCCCTAAATCCCCTATAACAACATGCACAGATGGCGATTTCATATCAAACAAAGAGGGCCATATGGAATTAACAGATACGTCCTTTTGCAATCGTAGAGCCGCAACCACTTCCTTTCTACATGGAGGGGATAAAGACAACAACTGTGCAAAAGTGATAGTGGGTCTAATATTGCCTAAATCAGCCAATATATCATAAGTAGGCATGTCTTTAGAAAGTTTCAGAATTTTCTTATATTTCCTTCTACTCCTTGGTTTCCTAGGTTGCTCTCCAGACTCTTTCTCGTTTGGAAAAGAGGAGTTTCCTGCATCCATAATGCCTTTAAGTTCTTTAAATGTGGGTGTGTCATGCAAAGTCTCTTGGGGTGTGTTTTGGGTGTCACCCAATCCTAAGAATTCGGGCTTTTCAAATCTCACACGTCTACTCCTCCTTTGATTATTAGGATTTAATTGCATCTGATAGATAGGGCATGAGTTTTCCTCTATTGGTTCACATAAATTAGAGTCAAGGATTTTTTCTTTCCCCTTAGATCCGTTTTCCATAGATCGCGGCGGCAATACATGTGGACACCTATCTTGTGAGTGTAACCCCTGGGTATTGCAAATGCCACAAACAGGTTCAAATCCCACTTCTTTTCGTGGATTGGGACAATTAGGAGCTATGTGTCCCTCTTCCCCGGCATCCAAAACATCTAATAGGTTGTTGGGACCTTGATTGTCTTGAGTGCTGGCCTTGAGAACCTATTGGGTGTATTATTTCTCCCTTGTGTAGATGGATTAGCAAAGATAAACAGGAACTAATGGCGGCATTTGTCCACCATCTACCATAGCGGGTTGGATATAATAGCTAGGTGTGCTAGATGGTTTTGAGACAAAGAGGTCTCACATTTGTCCTCATTTGGATCAACTCTCCTATCTTCTTTGGAAATAACAGTCATTATCATTATGGTTACTCCTACGACAATAATTGCACCATGTCCTAGGCTTGGTCAAAGGACACTCATTGGGAAAATGACCATAACCTTGACATTGAACACACCATACATTTCACGGGGCTTGGGCTCTAAATTACGAGGTGTTCTAATTGCGGATAATTGCTTACTCAACTCCTTTTTCAAGACCTCATCAATAGTTTGCTTAATAGTTGTCTGAAGATCAGATATAGGAGGCTGATTTGGAGCTATTTGTGGCTGCACCAACCCTCTAGAAGTTGCTCCGTAAGGCATTCTACTATAATCAACTAATTGAGGGGATGCATAATGGACATGTATGTCTGGAATATTAGGTGTAGCAAAGAAAGACACTTTGCCCCATTAGGCATAGAAACTAGGGATGCTTGTCATATTAGCATTCATTTGTGGGTTTCTCATATAATTCATCCCCGCCAGTTCTAGTTGGGATGCAATTTTTAATTGTTGCTTCTAAGGACTAGGGACCGTGATTTTTTACATAAAAGCTCATGTGGCTAGGAAGTCCTTTAGTAAACCATCTAATCTGATATTCGACATCTGGTGGTTTAGGTTTCTTACCCAAGAGTCTACGAAATCTATTAACATAACTTTGGATAGACTCGTTTGGCAACATGGTGAAGTCTTGTAACTCGTCATCGAGTCTATCTATAAACCCTGCAGGTCTAAAAGTTTCTAGAAATGCTTCTTCCAATTCCTTCCAAGTAGCATAAGTGGTATTTTTCAATGAGTGGCGATACCACTCTGAAGCTCCACCCATCAACGTGGCTGGAAACCATCTTAATCGCTCTGTGTTTGTATTCTCTTGATTTGCCTCACTCACCGTGAAGAAAATGGCTAACATGTGCATCGTGGTCTTCTCCTACTGACCACTAGTACCATAGCGCATGGCGCTTGAGATTTAATGAGATGATGTACTCATATTTTGTGTATTTTGTGAAGTGTGATTTTCGAGAATGGCTAGTCCTATGGAATAGTGTTTTTAATCAAGATCTTCCTCCTCTTGTTGTTTGCCGGGCGTCTATTATATCTCTCTTGTCTTAATCGAGCTTGCTTCTCTCTTTGCTCTTTAGTGAATTGTGGATACATACATCAGGTGTTTTTATGGGTGGCATGTCCCATCATCCCCATTTACTATTCCCAGTGAAGTTTTCCCCTCTTTCAATCTCTTAACATAATTTATTCAGAAGCTAAGTGTGCAAGCAATTATTCAGCAAGCAACTAATAATTATTAATCATTCCCGGTTCTTTCCAGATGCAAGGTTTATGCATGAGATAATCTCGCTCACTCTAAGCCTGGTCCGGGCGAAGCCACCAAACATGTAGACGGTTTTCGTGTGTGTAGGAACAATATAGCCAGCAGATAATTTATTATCATTACACAGGGAATTGAACCCAGGTATCCAGATATATAGCAATGAGGATTTAAAGATTTACAGGAGACATTTCATAACAAGTAATATGATAATGAACCAGAGTTATATTCCATAGTTTCAGATCATGAATACACAAAATATCCATAGCACTTATCTCATAAACAAGACATAATCACAGGTAGTTTGATAACCAAAACCATATTCACAGTTTTAAAAATCGAATAACAAAATACTTGAAGAACTTATCTGTGAATAGAACAAATGCAAGAACTCCAGGAGATCTTCTGGAGTTATGGATGAACTGCTTTTTTGCTTCGAGAATGCTAGTCGAATATGGCTTCGGAAGCTTGCTTAAAGATAATCTCCAATAGACGGCCCCGCCTCTAATGCTCAGATTGGCTGGTCTGATCCGGAATGGCCTCTCTCAGCGATCTGCTTCCCCTTCATCTGGTCCATCCGGCTGCCTGCCTTATGATCGGATATGTTCTGCTGCCTCTTTCTCTGATCCATTCCTGCCCTTCCAGATCCGCTCCTCCAACTGGTTCCGCTCCCTGCCACCGTAACTCCTCTTTTGGCCTTAGTGCCTTTTCAATTCGAAATAGGGCTTTTGTTCTTAGCCCTTAGATCATCTCAATCTCCATCTCTACCATTGATTTTATTTTAATAACAACCCTTTCTTCAACCATTAAATTAATATAACCTCTACAAGGTTTATAACTTCAAATAACATCCCAACATGCTAATATGACCCGTTTTGTGAAACTTAACATGATAAGATCACATGCCATTGCTCGTTTGATCACGTTTTCACCCAAAATGCACAATTCTGAACAAATTATTCCTTCTACACCCGGGCCAAGAAGGCCTTCTGTACCTGCTCTAGATCGTTCCAAGTGGTGAGGGATATCACTGGCCCCCACACTTCTGCCGCATAGAGGAGGACCGGTTCAACCAAGGCCCTGAAAGAGTGTGCCTGGTGACCCCATGCATACAGCTCTGCCTTGTGACTGTTGTTTTGCATTGCATACAGGGCTTTCCAGCCTGCAGTGACCCGTAACCTGATGGATGCATCCCAGTGTGCGGTAGTAGAAAACTCAATGCCCAAATACTTATAAAACTGAGCCACCTCTACTACCTGCCCCTGGTAAGTGAATGAGGGAAGGCGTGGTGGGGGGGATGATGGGACCAGCGGCACCCTCGTCTTGGCTAAGTTAACTCTCATGCCGATTGAATTGGCGGAAAGTGTCCAAAGCATCTAGGTGGCGTTGCATGTCTCCCGGGGTATATCGCGCAGGTCAACATCATCAAAGATATATGAGTTCTTTGGATTATGTGGTGTATCAATGGGCCTCCTCCCCCCTCCCCTCCCCACCGGTGCTCATTAGCCATTCCTCTAGCTGGTCAATGTACAGTTTTAAGAGCCGGGGATAGAGGGCAGCCTGGGCGCATCCCCAATGCTACTAACAACGGGCTCCCAGGACTGTGTGAGACGGCCGGGGCAAGCCTCAGATATTCTCAGATATAGTATGCACGCAGAGTCGTGGGGTTTCAAATTGCGTCTCAATCTGGTCCCACAACTTATCGAGGCACTATGTCAAAAGCCTTGCGAAATCCACAAAGCAACGATGTGTTCTCGCATTGAAGGCTATCCTCTATGAGTGTTCGCAGAGTGAAGATATGGTCAATAGTAGAATGCCGGGGGCGGAAGCCTGCCTGTGTGAGAGCCCGCACTTCTCTATCCTCTGCCCAAAGTGTCAGTCGCTGCTCAAGAATCCCGGCAAGCAACTTGGCAAAGACAGCGATAGTTGGCTGGGCTGTGGGGGTCCCCTGCTTTGTATATGGGCACAACTCTGTGTGGACTAAAATGCCAAACGTTCTTTTATTTCAGAGTAGAAGTCACTTAACGAAATGTTTCATTGAAGTGCTGTCACCATATGTACATTTCTACTCCATTGTTGTAAAATGTAACGGAGCCCAGCCACAACTGGGAATAATTCAAGCTTATGATAAATATAATTGTGCAACTCGGGCTTGAGCCTGCCAGAACATAACACTGTGCACTAACAAAAAGTGACAGTATACACCCTCCTCTTATATATATACAAAGTAAAGCTCTAACTTGAACAACTCAGTCTTTGAACTATGATTGACTGCTATAACAATGAAGCAAGCATGTAATAGCTTTCCACAAGCACGGAACAACTTTCATCTTTTAGCATCCACCAATTCATCAACACCAAAATACAAGACTGCCTTAGGATGACCAGCTTGTAAACGAAATCCACCAACACCAAATTATCAAATTTGCATTAACAGTGAATCACTTGGATACTAGGAACTGTTATGTCACTATTCCTGCAGCTCATCTAAATTCCTGTCACCACGAAAAGGAAACTCATCATCATTTTCAGCAACTTTAAATGGTTGTGCCTCGTTTCCAGTGCAATGCAAGTTCTACATCTTGCAATAAGCTCTCTTCAAATACCGAATCTATTAAAAGGTGACAATAGGTTGAGAACATACAGTCATAAAAATTAAGGAGATACGAAAGAACCGATAAGATATATACTCAGCGTTTTGTATCGAATAATGCGTTGGTCAAGCGGCCAATTTCATGATTTTATTGTAGGGGCTTTTGAGTGCAGCAGGATTTTCTGCCAAGTATACAGCTCTCTCTTCATATTCTTTCATTCTGCATAAGAAAATCTATATTAATTAATGAATGGGCATGCAATACACATTTGGACCATGATTTACAGCCCCTGTTATTTAGATAAAAATGCATAAAAGCCATTGCAAATTCGTACCATTGCGTATTCTTCTAAAAATTTTGCAAACTTACCCGGCAAAGCAAAACCGGAATAGTTCTAAATCCGTTTGTCATACTTAGTGGATCAATGCTGGACCTTTTCAAATACAAGTACATGGCTAACTGGGTTCAGTATGGCAATGTGATCCGGCATTGTACCCTTACTAAAGCATGATCCAAAGATTCATTAGGCTAAAATAAATAGACACTGGGATATTCTTGTTTTCCATACCTCGAGCTCGATCGAGGCGACCGGAGTAGTCGCTTAGCAAAAATAGGCAGCCCGGTCGGCCCGGATCATTCAAGGCATTCTCCCATCCGCAGACGGTTGGCGGATCATTGAGCATGCTAGAGCCATTTTAGCTTAAAACAAGAGTTGTATGCCCTAAACCTATATCGATTTCAACAACGCAAAATTTAAAAAAGAAAGGAAAAACATCATCAAGAAGTCCGAAGTGCGCAAAAAACGCAAAATCCGTGGGATGCGTGCCCTAACAGATCCCGCCATGCCGAATCTTTCCAAAAGATCAAAGATCGAAGAGCCACACCCGTCTTTGGGGGTATGTAAATCCGCCGCTCATACTTTCTACAAGCAAGAAGAAAAGGAAAAAAATTGCTCCCACTCTATATTAGGGGAACGTAAATTGGTCTCCTCCCCTCGTACGTAGGAAAGCGGCCTTACGTTAACCGACAACCCAATCCATTTGGAATTTCCTTGAATTTTCAAGGCCGTAGATGATATCAAACGGCTTGTAGGTGATCCACGTGTACAAAAATCCTAGTTGGCAGCAAGGTGGACACTCTAAAATTGCTTCAAAGTGTCAACTTGTGTTTGTGCAAACGTGCGAAAAAAAAAAAAAAAAAAAATTGAGGTACACAAAATTAGATAGAAACTGGCAAAATAGATAGAAATCGTGCACAAAATAGATAGAACTGGCAAGCCATGGACAGAGTCCCTTCCTTGTTTTTTTGCTTTTTTTTGTTCTTCAATGCTTGAATCTAAAGGGGGGTCACCAGCAATGGACCACTTAAGATGCTAATCCATATATCAGGCAATTGGATTAACCAATCTGCCTAATTTTTATCACAAATTGATCCTTTACTCCTACCCTGCAAGTTAAACCAAAAAACAATTAAAAAAAAAATGATGGCTTTGGCCCCTAATTACATGCTAAACTGACCTGGGTTTTGCACCTCAATTGTCCACCCTGATCCTTATATGTCCAGTATGAATGGACCACAGAAATACAAACAATGGATCAGAAACTCACCTCAATGGACATGGTTGTGTTGGTAAATTGACCACCTCTGTTACACCATTAGATAAAAATTGCACCAGCAGTGCTTGCTCTACCATGGCATTGGACCTCCCTTTTGCACTCAAATTGACATATTTTGTACTAAAATATCTTCTCAATTCTTGTTGAGAGATGGAAGTCAATGATCCTTCTTAACCTTTATAGGCTAACACCCATGCATCCCCCTGCAACGCCCCAACAAACACATCAGTCTATGAGTTTGGAATGTTAGACAACAGCATTTGCTGCTGCCTAACATTCCAAACTCAAAAAAAAAATTAACTTTGCATAAATTAAAGTGCTTCTTACATAAACCAGCTAAGCAGCACCCAAGTATTCCACAATCTAAAATTCTAAACACAACAAAAATTAAACCCATGTAATTGTACAACACCAATGCCATTGATATAAGTAAGAAAAATGGAAGATGTTTGGTGCCTTATGTTGGATGTTTAATGAGCCCATGATTAGCGAAGAATGGTCACATGCCCTTAAACATTTTGTGCTACAACTGAGCCTATAAAATAGATACATTAAATCAAATTACAAAATTATGCAACAAACAACAAGCAACAAAATGTTGCAGCAGATTGCAAATAGAAAAACCTTTATAAGGCATCAATGACTTCATCTTGTGCTTGGCAATTTTTGAACCAGAGCTTGTATCAGATTCATTGCCACCTCCTTGGTATTCATGATAGATTGGTCCATTATCATCATCACCAGCTCTTCCATGATAGCCATCAGGTCGAGAGTACCCTCTGTATCAGCCTGCCAATCACTTAATGTTTCTGCTCTAATTTTCTTTTGCTGCAAATAGTGATCCCAGGAGCACTCATGTGTTTCGTCAAGTGAACACCCAAAACAAGTGTTGTCCTCCTCACTATCCTGCAAGTGAGCAATACATGGTTGATAAGCAGCATCTTCATGGCCATGTTCTGCTACAATTTCATCTGCAGAATGTTCTTCTGCAGGAGCAACCTTACCAGATAGATTAGCACTAAACAATGATGTTAAATGAGGTATACAATTCATGCCAACAGGTGCCATTTTCCTCTTCCTTAATTTTTCTTTGGTCTTTGATCTTGCTTCCAAAACAGATATTGAAGGCTCTTCTCTTCCCCAAACAATTGGTCAAGGCTAAACTTACATTTTCCTCCTGCATAAAAAATGAGAGCCCTGTACCTTGCAGACATGCTTTCATAATGTGCCTCAGCAGATTTCTGCATGCTGATCCACCAGGCTCTATTGTTTTAAATCCTGATCTGCCAGCCCCAATTGAGGACCCTGATCATGAGCCACAAGTGCCAATTGTGGCTCCTATTGCACCTGAAATGCAAGTTCAACCAGCCACACATGCTGCTCTTATTCCACAATAACCTCTGATCAAATGATTCATGCTAGGACTGAAGAGGAAAAACAGAAGCGTATAAGGATTAGAGAAGAAAGAATTGTTGAAAAGAAATCTTCACTGTCCTGCACATTTGTTTCTGCAGCAAAAGGATCAGGAGATACAACAGTAGCATTGAAGGGCCAGATTCCTGTTTTGGCAAAACCAGCAACTATGTTTGGACGAGTCAAAGACTCTTTGAGAGAAGTAGAAACCAGAACTGCCATGTCTTCCTTTGTTGGTTCAGTCTTTGGCTTGGCATGTATAAAAGCTCTCCTATTCCTTCTAAATTTATACTTAAATGGAGAGAAACAGGATACATCAAGTGGCTGCAATTTATGACTAGTACGTGCAGGTAAACAAAGAATGTGGAGGCCAATACTCTTAGCATGTTGGATAGCTTTCAAACTCACATGACTTCCATGTCCATCACATATGAGTAGATGTGGTTTTTCAGCTGAAATTCCATCAGGAACATTGGCTGCAAAATGATCTAGCCAGGCATCAAACAATTCATTTGTAATCCATGCTTTCTTTTGGTAAGCCATGGCAGCACCAGGCTCACACCCAGCCATCAAGTCCCTATCCCTCATCCTCTTCCCTTTGAACACACAGCAACCTGGCAGAGAATGAGCTGCAGCATTTACACAACATAAAACAGTTAGCCATTCCCTATTTTTTGGGGTTGTCTCAGTTACATTTCTATCTCTTCGTCTAGCAAGAATTCTAACACCCCTTCTACCACCAGCTTGCACCCCAGTTTCATCACAATTCCAAATTGTGGCAGCAGACAGATTTAACTCAACTTGCAGCTTCTTCAAAGCAGTGTAAAAAGCCTCTAAATTAGTGGAGGTCATGGCTTTAATCCTTTGGACCTCCACACATTGTAGAGACCTCAAAGATAATTGTGGATTTCTCTTCTTGAATCCTCTCCACCAAGATCTGCCAAGAAGACCATCTTTGAACAATGTTTGCCTATTTATACACCTCTCCCACCTTCTCCCTCAATAATTCCAATGTGATCCCTCTGCCCTCATCAGCACATTGATGGCAGAATTGAACTAATGCTCTTTCTTCCTCTTGAGTGAGGCATTTAGGGACAGATCCGAATTTCTCATTAGTTATGCCATTTACCCAATTTCTAAGTGTAGTTTTGGGAATGCCAAAGTGCCCAGCAGCCTTTCTTATAGACATAAGACCATCATCAATGGCATCCATGGCCTCTTCCATTTGCTCTACAGTCCAAGCCCCCCTATCCATTGATCTCACTCTTTTACTGCCAAGATTGCTAGAGTTGGATGGGTTTATCAGAAGTCTCTTTGACTTACCCTTGAAACTAGCTGCTTGCCTTGAAATATCAGGCACAACAGCAGCAACAGGAGGTGGGACATCTATAATTCGGCCTCTTAATTGCATGGATGAGGAAAGAAGATCAAGTGAAAGAAGGATGCAGCAGCAAGTAAGATAACAATACAACAGATAATAGTCTGAAAGAAGCAATGAAATGGAAGATAGAACACTTAGCTGCATTTGCTCATCCGATTCTTGAGCCTTAAATAGATCAAGTAACCCTGTAAATGCAAACTAGAGTTAGTCTACAAACAAATTCATTACAAATATCTAAGAGGGAAGAAGTACCAGCAAATCGTGAGGTCTTGATCAATCCAGCTCCTTGATGCATCTGTTTAAGGGTTTGGATTTTGAAGATTGAGGTGGGAATCCTTAACATTTTCGCGGCGGCAGCTTGTAGAGTGTTCCATGGCGCGAGATTAAGGCGCCAATATCTGCTGATACACAAAACAGATTGGGTTACTCAAGAGCCCTACCTAATTCGTCAAGGACGGCGTCAAAGCCATACAAAATCGTAGCTGGACATACCTTCAACTGCAAGGGAGCCATCACAATCCACTTCCGGGCCATGCAAGTGATCTGGAGGGCGTATAGCAGAGGATCGGCCGGACGATATCTCACGCAGTCCATCTCCCCGAACGTGAAAATGAAAACTCTAAGCGGCTAACCTAAATCCATTTACCCTAATAGCATGGACCATTAACAAGGTCCATCCCGAAAATAAGACGTGGTCCATTGCTAGTGACCCCCCTTAGCTGAATCAGAGATTTTTTAGGCCTGCATTTGGCAGCAACAGCAGCAGCAAGAATGGGATAAAATTTCAAGGTTTTTAAAATTTCGTCGGAGAATTTCAAGGTCATTCAAATTACTCCTTCTATAATGTTGGAGCACAGTCTATTTTGCCTAAATACAAACCCAGATTATCTCTTGGCCGCTAAAAACCTATTCTATTCTATTCTATTCTATAAAATTGCAATAATTTTCTTGAAATTGTTGCTTGCTTCTGCTCCAAAAAGCTAAATAGCCTCTGCCCCTAAGGATTACGTTAGAGATGGCCCACCCTAACGGGCTCGCCAGATTCTTACCAGACGAAATTGCCTGCCCTGCCACACTACCTATATTGCAATGGAAATAGCATGTTTTTTGGTTGACGCTAAAGGGCAAACCCTCGATTTTTGTGGGTGGGCGCATATTTTACGCACATGCTAGGATATTCTCTGCAAACTGGCTTAAACATGCTGCTGCAGGTAATTTTATTGTTCCTTTGCCTTTGCGACTGTAACCGTCGAATTATAAGTTGGGCTCTTGTAAATATGAACTACAGAAAATCGGTCGGCGATTGTAGTGGGTCCCCTATGAGCATTACTCTTTGTGTAATGACTACTTCTTAACTAAGAAAGAGTTGACGCAATTTTAAAACTGCAGTTTGTATAACATCACACTATCACAATAGATGCATACCTCCAAGACATAAAAGTAGAGTAAAAATTGGATGTTTGATTGATCAGCAACCTGTAGGTAGAAATTAAACTTTTCGCAATCAAAACCCCCTTCTAATCCCTTGTTTAATTTAAAAAACGTCTGATCCATCAGTTCTTTGATCTGGGTTTAGGGTTCTCAATTCCAATTTCAATCTAAGCAGTGCCCAAATATAAATTGTGGAGGAGCTGAAAATGCACTATACTTGTGTTGGCAAATGGACAAATTCTTAGGGTGCTTTGCTATGGCCCCTGTGACTTGGATTGCCATACCCAGGTCTCGACCTGGGCAAAAAAGTATTCTTAAGGTCTTACTTCTGGTTAAGATTGGAAACCTAAACCGAGCAAGGTCAGATCTTCACAAGAACATGGCGTCTGGACGCTTGGCCAGAAAAAAAACACTCAAGGTCAAATCTTCATGAGCATGTATCGTTTGCATGCCTGGCCGAAAGAAAACTCAAGGTTTTGGGCCTAAGGGAAAGCAGCCTTATGAGGCAAAATGCTTCCTGGCAAATTAACAGCGAAGAGACTCTGACCAATGTACCGATTATGGGGAATGAGAGTCTTATGCAACTGGAGAAATTGGGTGGAAAGGATCACCAACTGGAACTCCGTATATATCATCTAGGAAGTGGTTTTTCCGGACAAAACAGAGTGGTTAATCTGGACATCCGGTATCAGCCAGGGTGGTTAATCCGGACATCTGATATCAGCCAGGGTGGTTAATCCGGACATCAGATATCAGTCAAGTGGTTAATCCGGACAAAAAATGATTATTCGGACAAAAAAATTAGGCGTAGAACTGTGCGGCAGGGGCAGAAATTTTGATCAGATCACTCTTACTACTCCGTGGGCGGTTGATCCGCTTTAAAAAGCATGCCAATCGCTTTGTATATCCCTTTTATCTAGATTGATGAAGAGAGGAAGAGATTTGAGGTGAAATAGAGCAGAATCAATAAAAAAAGGGGCAAAAACAGTTGGTTTTTGGGCTTGAAACTGTGCGGTTCTTTATGACTGATAACGGGTGTCTGGATTAACCGCATCCCGGATGATATATACGGCCTTCCTCACCAACTCCATTATAAACCATGGCAGAAGGCTTTTTCTCATAATTAGCCATGGGAGCCCTAGAAACAACAGCATGATGAGCTTGTAGTTTGGGGCATTCTTCTTCACGTATGGGATATAGTTACTACACAGGGGAAAAAGAAACTCAATACCTCTGAATAGAATATTGGCGCAGGCTTTAATTTATTATAAAGCTAATTGGAGGTAAATTGCGAAGCTCTGGTGGATAACGATGATAATTTTGACTTCATGCAGAAATTCTTTTTCGAACTGCGTTTTCGGGAGGAATGTGTAATTGAGAAGGCAATAAATTGAAATTTCAAGAAAGAATTTTATACTCTCCCATAGTCCATTCCTTACCTTAGGCGAAGATAAGTCAAGACAAACTAGCTACACGTCTTGTTCACAGCTTCTACATTGGCTACACATACAATTCTCCCAACCTTTGGCAAAATAAGACAAGTTCACACTATGCTACCATGGGTAGGGATCTTAAGAACTAACATATTACAAGAAATTTATATTACAAGAAATTCGGTTAGGAACATTTCTCTTCCCCAAGGGGTTAGTACAGCGGAATGCGTCGACGTTCAAGGACACCCATGTACAAACTCACTTACTGGTTTTATATGTGTATACTCCAACCTTTGAGGTGATATGATTTTAGATAAATGTCAGATGATGCTAATATTTTAAGTTAGGCTAATTGCATAAGTGCAAAATATGTCCTCCTTAGGCTTGCATCTACAAATTAACAATCTCTATTATATCACAATTCTATGGTTAGTAGTTACATAATTTGCTTTTTAAGTATTGTCTCTCTCTTGAACACCGATTTTCATAAGGTAAACAAACATATAGGCAGTTCTAGCTATACTATATGAATATTTACTCTCTCTAGTTGTAGGCATGGCCTTGCGACTTTGGGCATTGAAGGTGAAAAACATCCAAATTTTTAGCATTAAAAATATGTGAGAGCTTGCTTTATCTAAAAAAAAAATATGAGTCCATAATCACCTCCTCTAGATACATCACTTCCACATTGTGCACAATGGATTGGGCCATATCTTCACTCCTCAAATGGCTTTCAACAACCCAATTCTCATGAAATAGTCATTTGTTTCGAAACTCTTCAGAATTGTGTATGATTGAAGCAAAAGCATTTATTGTTTTACACAGGCTGCCGTATAGTGAACATTACCACTACCGAACTTAATTGACAACAAACTTTGCATGGCCATTCCAAAAAATGTTACCAATATTAATTAACATTTGCACCATTCCAGTCTTGCAATTAACTGCAATGCCCCTTTTTGCTCTATAAAAGGTCCCAAAGATGTTGTGAGGCCTTGAAGGGCACCAAATGCATTTGTAACAAATATGGTTGCATTGCTTCCTTAATAGCTGGATCTCGAGGATTTTCTAGTGAGGATTTCCTACCAGTTGCATCTTGTGCTACTAAGAAAATGGTTTCTTAGCTCCGATATTTAATGACATAGATAGAAAATTACTTGGTTCATTGAAACTACATCGAGATCAGTTATTGAATTTATCATCCAACATCCTTTTTTGGTATATAATAAAATCCAATAGTTGTTGATCACGTGGTAATTAATCCGAGGCTTGCCGGAAGAAGAAAGGAAGAATCTCATTCACTACCTCCAGATGCAGATCCTCGACCTGTATGACTTTCTCAGCGTCTATACACATTGCAAGCGCGAGCCGCCATAGTGCTCAATGCCCTAAACACAACCGCATTGTCATCTTCATGGTTGCAGATGCAGAGACAGGTGCCATACTGCATCAGGGCAAGCAGTTGAAGGAGACATCCCTGTATGTGGATCGAGATCTCACAACAGAGCAATAGGAGTCACGCAGGCAAGAGCCCACCAAGGTTAGAAGCATCGGCTGTCGAGGGGAGCTGCAGGACTAGTCCAAGGCATGTTATGCATTTTTCGCCCACCAAAGGTTGCTACAGACCCCCAAGGCCACTTTGCCACAGCCCCAACCCCTGTTAATCATGCTCCTACCCTGCCTGCTCCAGCTCCATGCCCTGCTCCCACTTCCTAGTGGTCACTGCCCCTCAGTCACATGCTACCATTGCTCCCACAGCTTCTCCCCCTCCCACACGACTCATCCTGCTTTTGCTCCTCGCTCCTCCCTTGAAATCCAGTCTGCACATACAACTGCTACTGGCAAATAGGAAATGTGCCTCTGGGTGGTCTTTTGAAATTGTCGAGGTTTCCCATGGCAGAAGGGAGATAGTCTCAACTCTGTGGCGGCAGGAATGGATCTCATCTTCCTCATGGAGACATGAGAGCATGCAAGGCCAGGTTACCCGATCTTCTAGGATACCACCTTTTTTCAGTATTCAATAGCTGCACAGGAAGGAGGGGACACGAGAGAGTTGCCTGTTATTATCGGATAGCTTTGACACAGTCAGTCTCCTTGCACAAGACAGACAGACACGACCGGTACCTGTGGGTATGCGTGCATAATTGTAGTGGCAACCCCCTCTTCCTGGCTGCCTGCTACTTCCCTCATGCAAAGTGCAACTTCTACCACAGCCACTCAGATGTGGATAGGATGAATCCTTACATCGATCCGTATGATGACATCCAACAACATAAGCAGCTGGGTAGTGTCATACTCCTTGGAGATTTCAATGCACGAACCGGAATGGAGCAACCCACGAGACTTGATTCCCTGGCAGACGATGTGCTCCAGCTGCGCCTTGCAGAGGAAACTTGGCCACAGACATCAGATGACAACCAGGTTACACACTTTGGCAAGCAATTGCTTCTCGCCCACTTTATTGGCTCCCGAAACCAAGTTCGCGAACCAAGTGGGTTCGCCCAGGCGAACCCGGAAAATTCGCCTTGGCGAACCCGCCGAGTTCGCCTGGGCCGAGCTGGCGGGAGCCTTGCGGGCGGGGGGGTCGGCGTGGCCTTCCTACTGGGTTCGCCTGGGCGAACCCGAACCCGGGGGTTAGTTGCAGGCTTGGCAGGTGCGGGCGGGGGGCTTGGAGTACGGCGACCCCTGTGTGAATGTGCACCCAAATCAAAGGGCATTTCCGGGGGGCGGAGGGACTCTAATCTAAAAGTGTTGGATGTAATGATTTGTGTTAACTTAATTAAAACGAAAATAACGGAAATGGCCATAATCGGAATGAAGATTCCCAGAGGCCCCTATGAAATCTGAAATATGAGTTTGCCTAAGGTTTTGAAATCTATGAAATCTGAAATATGAGTTTGCTTAAGGTTTTGAAATATGAAAAATAGGGAGTCATACGTCCATGCGAGTTTGCCTAAGGTTTTAGAATATGAAATATCGAGACTCGAACCTCTACCAGAATAACTCAATATCCTAATAAGAATGCTTTGAGATACAATCAGCAAACTAACGGGACCTTTTCTTTTATTAGATCTATGTCCCCTTTTTTGGGTTGCCCCTAGGGGGGCAAACCCTCGTTTATGTGGGTATGTGGGCATATTCAAGTATATGCTGGCATATACCTAGCATATGCTGATGACTGCTAAAAACTGGCTGCAACCTGTAAATGGTCGGTCATCCAGCCCCATTATCAGCCTGCTACACAAACGCTATCCGCCGGACTTGGCTATGGCTCTGTCTTGGAGATTCTATGGCAATTTCGGAGTTGGACATTGAACCAGAAGCAGGAACAGAGGATGACTACCCAATCTTGAAATCAGAAAGAGCAGGAAGAATCCCAAGAAGCGGTAGAAGCAGCTTTCCGTGAGGAAACACCACCATGGTCGGAACAGATAACTATTAGGGGATTGGTAGTTGGTGCCCTTTTGGGTACAATATTTTGTGTGATTACACACAAGTTGAACCTCACTGTTGGAGTGATTCCATCCCTTAATGTAGCAGCTAGTTTGTTGGGATTCTTTTTTGTTAAGATCTGGACTTTGTTTGTTTCCAAGTTGAGCTGTTGCAATGTTCAACCTTTTACTCGCCAGGAGAATACTGTTATTCAGACTTGTGTGGTGGCTTGCTATGGCATTGCTTTTAGTGGTATGGGAGTATCCGTCAAATTATTGGTTCGTTAAACTTGTTTTTGGATTGCCCCTAGGGGGGCAAACCCTCGTTTGTATGGGGTTGTGGCATATCCTGAGTATATGCTGGAATATACTCAGAATATGTTGATGACTACTCCAAACTGACTGTACCCTGTAAACTCGCGGTCATTTGCATTCTAAATCGAGGATGGCCTAACCGGTTAACTGGCATGGCAGATAGATTTGATGAATAAGCTTGGATCATGCTGCCGTTCTACTTGGACAAGGGCAAGAATGGGCAAGAATGGGCAAGAACGGGCATTTTGGACAAGGGCAAGAAAGGGCAAGGATGGACATTCAGGACAAGGGCAAGAATGGGTTTTCCAGCACCGATGGTGGAATGGTGGTTGTGTTATCTATCACTCCTGGGTTCACTTATACAGGTAATATATATTCTATATGATGGAGAAAACCTTTTGGTTTCTCGATAAGTCATTCTTTGTTTTCACAGGCAATTGGAGGAAGAATTTGGAGTCGTTCTTTTTGCTGTTGATCAAGATGGCGATGTCGAAAAATCGAGCATTATGAAGCCATAAAGGTTACGGTTTATTTCTTTTAAATGAAAAGTAAATGTGTAATACTAGTAGGATATTTTGCCTTCTTCACAATAAGCTACTGATTGGATGCCCTTTTTATTTCTCTTCACAATAACAACTAACAGGATAATATGGGAAACAAAAGACGAAATTCTTAAAATTGTTCAAGATAAACATCATCCGCAATTTTTATGTGCAAGATAACACTCGAGCCTTCAGTTGTGTTGTTATAGTTCATGGCCAACTTGGGTGCAAGGATGCACATGTCCGAGAAGGTCAAGCAAATAATAAGGATGAAGGGGGTGTTGGTGAAAATTTTTAACCCCACATTTTGACTTCACTATGGAGGCAAAACTATCTCTTCTCGAAGAGATGTTGGTATGTTCTATATTCATCATCTCCATGATACATAATAGTACATGATCATTTTACTTTGATACGCAGGACCACTTGCAAAACATGTTGACAAATTGATCGTGTTGTCATTTGGATCACACATGGTTTGCGGCTTCCACAATATTCGAGGTATTCGGTAAGAATGCGATAAATGGATTGGATTTCTTATCACTAGTTGAGAATGGTAGCTGGATCTTAATAGAAGAATTAGGCGTGTCAAGTCCACTACATCGCGTGAAAATAACGGATGCTATTGCCAGGCAGGTGTCTTTGGGATCCCCCCCGGACAACCTCCCAACTTTTATTGTGAAAGTTCAGCTTGTGGTGGAATTCAACTAAAATGGGATGCGCCGACAATTTTTGGCTATCCTCCCCTGCATAAATACCTTATTCAAAGATGGTCCACCAGTGCTTCTGTTTGGTTGCAGGTGGCAGATACAAAAGAATATGTGTATCTAGATAACAACAATCTGAAAGAACGCAAGCATTACTCATACAGAATTCAAGCATGGTGTGGGCATGGTCATTCAGAGTGGAAAATAGTAGAGAATTGCAAACCTTCGTTTGTGGAGGATCTGGAAGAGGCAGTGCTCTTTGAACATGCTTTCTTACATAAAAAATGGGATGTTGCACGCATATCGATGGCAGGATCATCTTTATCGAGCATGGCAGTAAACAAGGCCAATGCATATGTAAACAAGAAAGGTGTTGCAAGTTCTTGGCTGTGGATGTTTTGTTCTTCCTGGCACTGGATTTTTTCTCTTAATGGTGGTTTGCTGGTGCTAGGCATTATTTCAAGACATAGTTTTTTCTTCCGCATAATTTTGGCTGCATGGACGGTGTTTAAAATCAATGTTATTTATAAGCTTCACTTGAAGCTAGTTGAGGCTTGTAGTAGCAAACACCTTTGTGTAAGGGCTTTGGCTGCAAGTGGATATTCATCAGCAGAGGATATTGGATTGTCAGTGGACGCCAAAACACCAAGTTCAGATACTACTTCACCAATTATAAGTCTGCAATTATCTGATGGCAAATATAGAGATGAAAATCCTAGAGTGGATGTGAGAAGTGTTGGATAGTGTAATTGATAAATTGCAGTTTCGAATCAAGCAAACTCAGCATAAGAGTTCTAAAGATACAAACCAATCCTTAGTTTCAGAACGTGATGGTTCAGAAATAGTGGATTTTGTTGAACCCGAATTGGACAAAGATAAGAAGTGAGTAGGATAATGATTCTAAGATGGAATATTGTGCCAAATCATTTAATATTGTTGCAGTTTCTGTAAAACGATGTAGATATAGGTGAGATAATATGGGATACATGATCATGTTTTTGTGAGGTCTTCTTTGCCAAAGCCGACACTAGTTGTTCTATGCAGCGTAATTTTGTTGGTTGTAAAGCTAGATTTGATCGATGGCGCACCTTTTCCTCGACCGGGTACATGAAGTTCACCAAGCACTACCGTCGAGAATGCCGGGCCGTGTCTTTTGTGTGAAACACTCCCGATTTCACCACATGGTCCACGCAGCCGATTGTGGTCTTGATAGTAAATCAGATTTTGCCTTTATTGCTTTGAAACGCCGCCTCCGAGACTAGGAAAAAGCTTGAACAAATAAATAAGCTTCGTGTTGGACGGGCTTGATTCTCGAATCACAAATAAATGGCAATTCGTGGCTTACAAATCAGGTTGGCATTGTTAACTCTAATATGCCATCCGTGATATCATTGCTAATTTACTTTTGTACTTCATCCGGCAGGATCCCTTTCCTCCGATTTACGGAATATTTGAGACAAAAGAACATAACAAAATCATATACGCCAGAGACAAACATAAAGTAGGTGGCCATAGATGGAAGTATGATCTGTGGAATGTGTAGTTGGTTTATTGTATTTAAAATTTTATTTGAACTTTAATAATATCCATGACCTTTTGTGCTTGTACTTCGGGTTTCACATTAGTCGCACTAGAAGAGGCCGGATGCAAGGCACTCTTTGGTAGATGTCATCTAATCATCCCGAAAATTGGCGTGTAATTTACATCCGGGGTAAATATTATTTTCTTAGGCTTTTTCATCGGATATGCGCTTTGAGAAGACCGCCAATGAGAGGAACGATTTTCAATGTGCGCGATTTTCTTATCCCACACGATTTATATGGATTCGTGGGATGATTTGACAAGTACCGCAAAGATAACCACTTCGGATCGCAACAAATGGAGGACGATCATGGCATCACATGTTTTTCCATGTGGTTTATGTGATAGCACGTTCCACGGTTCGCTTCGCTTGCCACACCAAGCAATTCTCTTGCTATGCAGCAAATATGATAGTTAATATAATCATCTGGGTGTACAACATTCTCTCTATTCTCCAACTCTTGACCTATTTTACAGCCTGATGGTGTCAAGTAGGAGCAGCAACGTTTATAATGTTGCTATAAGTTTGCTTTTGACTTGTTTATTTGTCTTCTGGGCTTTTTGGAGAGCTACAAGACAAAGCCAGCCACGACTATTCCAAGAGTCAGATCCACAAAACCTAAAATAAGCAGCAGTAGATTGACTATATATATTTTGGTTGGCATGACGCTGGCGATAAGATTTAAGAAAAAGTCACTTTAAAATGGGGTTTTTTTTTGTATTATCAGAGTTGTAGCTCGTCAAGCTTTTAGTAACGAATTAAATTTATGAAGTTGAAATTCACTAAATACGTTCTGACTTGTTACACTAGTAAACCCAATGACGGCCCCATCGAAACAAGCGAGCCGTAGTTCCTTAGATGTATTAAAGCAATTCTCTCTGAGAAAGGGGTTGTCCACTTGCACTCCTAAAATCTTGTCCACTTGTCCACTCTCAAAGAGAGAGAAATTTTAATGTCCATGCCATACACATCATGTTCGTTTATTTCTAGTAAGTTTTTGGTTTTAGCTTCTCGAGATTGTTGCTTAGAGTGCCGTCGCTAAGATCTAGCAACTAAATTTTTGAGAAAAACATAGCAAACCAAGAGCAAATTTAACACAATAATTTTTTCATAGAGGATCTCATTAGAAAATAGGCCTTTTAATGTATAGGATCTCATTGATCTTTGTGGACGATAAAAACTCAGTCAAGTCAATTCAATTCAATTCTTTAAAAAATAGGTTTCAGTCCAAAATTGGTCGTATACACATTCATTGCATACAACCAGTGTCACTGCACTCAAAAGTTTACCTGATTAACATACTACATTTACCACAAAGGATACCCAATCAATTTCTTGAGAAGCTGATACCTAAGCTAATCCTTCTTGCAATGCAGGGCAGACCTCTTCCGATCCATGGAGATGCAGCAATGTAAGGAGGTATCTTTTCTGTGAAGATGTTGCTAAAGCTTATGATGTTGTTCTATACAAAGGAGAAGTTGGCCATGTTTATAACATTGGTACCAAGAAGGAGAGGCGTGTTTTGGATGTGGCAAAGGATGTCTGCAAGCTTTTTGATTTTGAGCCAGAGGTAGCTATTCAATACGTTGTTCAAGTATTCTATTGTCTAGAAGTAGCAATTTAAATTGACTGTCAAAACATGACTTTGAACTATGATTTAAGCCACTTCACTCTCCGACCATGAAGGGCAACCCTCCGTGCGCAGCACCTTGTTTGGATTGCCCCTACGGGGGCAAACCCTCGTTTATGTGGGTGTGTGGGTATATCCAGGTATATGCCGGCATATGCCTAGCATATGCTAGTGACTGCTCCAAACTGGCTGCTGCTGCCTATAAACGCTCGGTCATCCAGCCCCATTCCTTCGCAGGCATGTCGATGGCGCAGCTCGACCCTTCTTCTTCTTCCAAGCATTTTCCTCTGGGTGTGCCTTGTGCAAGGGAGGATCGCTGGAACAGAAGAGAGACGCGCAGTTACCTATGATACGAATTTTTGAGAGCCACTCTAGGCTCAATGGCTGTGCCTATCGATTTTGCTTGCCTCTGGAAGCCGTCATGCCTGGAGCATGTATATGAGCAATTGATTTTTCAAGATTGTGATTTTGTTTGGACTCTTTCCTCTACTTGGAAATGGGCTCCAGGGGCATGTTTTCCAAACTGATGCCATATATCCGCCCGCTGGTGGATTGTATATTGGTAATCAAGTCCTACCACTAATGGAGACAAACCGGGCGGATTAGGGGTTTGGAAATATGCAGCTCTTATGAAGTCTCCATGTGGAAGCGTAAAATGCGCCTAAAAGCCTTTACTTCATTCCATCGCTGAATGAACCTGGCGATTTGGCTACCGTGAAATGTAGCCACCAAGAGAAGAATGCTACAGATGCGGTGGCCCGCTGCCAAGCCTAACTACCCCTTTGCAAGTTTGAGGTTCGATTGTCGACCAATACCTGTAATCGGGAATCGGGGCCATCCACCATGATGTAGAAAACTTCCCTTGTGAGTTTACCATCTCAGTTCGCCCGCACATGGTTCTCGCACGCTTTAGGATCTTATGTGCATCGACAAATGGATTTGAATGTTTACATTGCGATTCAACTCAGAAGTCCGATTCATGATGTTTGCATAAGACTGCGGGACTTATTCCAATTGAAGCCAAGGTCTATACAAGATCTTCCAATCGAGAAAATCAAAAGACACTCAAAGAAACATAGATGTACCGCAACTTTTCATTCTAGTTATGCTCCCTCGAGAGGCTTTGGATTCATGGGTAAATAATTACAAATGCACGGGTTTCTATTCAGTCCTTTCGAGCCTTGTCCGCAAGACAATTGTGGAGAGCAAAGTACCCAATGAACTTCCCTCGGTGAGATACATCTATCATCTTCTAAACCGTAATAAATATACAATATACATGTTTAAGCTTGTGTTATGGGACGATTGACATCATTATTAAGAGAATCATAGAGGAATTTGAAGGCCGCCCTTTATCGCAAGGAGAATAGCCAAGAAAGGTGTTCTAATCTGCTTTTTTGCCTTTCATTTGTGTAATTTTCTTCGCCTTTAATTGGCACATTGATTGACAAGTTTATCACCATCGAAAAAACAACACATAACCAAGAAAAACTTCTAAAGTTGAACGAGGTTAAGGCCCCTGTTTGCTTATGCGGGAAACGAAGTTGAGGTATTGTTTTCGACTTAAATGCCTTTCTTTTTACTTTACATCAAATGAGCATGACGCCCATTGTTTATTGCAACTATGATAGTTATTGTTTCAAAGAATCACATAAATGAGATTTGTAGCGCTTTGATAATGTGGTGCTATCCCCAAGACGTTGGCCATAGCCACCATTGCAGGGTTAGCATCTTATTACTCTAGTTTTTGCTTTGATTCCAAAGGGTAACATCCTTTCGGTTCATGCAGAGATTTGTTATGGTTGATGGGCCTATTCACAACCATGCAATTCATGACTGGGTGAGCTGTAGTAATTTCTTCAGAATTGTTTCTTTTATAGTGAAGAACTACTTTAGTTACTTCGCAGAGATTACACTATTGTTTGCATTGATAACTAGCTTGCAAAGATTAATTGGCGTCTATATATACAATGTGTTCGCCATTTTCCGGATAGGCTTGCATCATATTGTCATTTGCACATTTAACATAAAAGGAAAGAAATCATATGCATGCATACTAATTTGAATGTTGTAGTGGCGGATCCGGGAATGGATACCGAGATATTGCATGGGGCAATTAAAAGGAACTTGAGATGGAGCTTTGCACCACAAACTTTAAAGATTGCCTCGCTAAAGTGGACAAATGGTTACGCACATTACAATGAAGATATAAAGCCTAATAACAGGAAGGCACACACAGAGGTAAAATTTATAGTCCGTGAGCTTATGCACTTAGAAATCTTTTGCGGTAAAGGCAGATAGATTTTAGTTGCAATGTTTAACATTCAAATAGTGCCAAGAAGAAACCAAGTGTGTAAAATCTTGAAACATTGTAGACGGATCCTTAGAAGGATTCAATTTCAATGAGATTTTGCATTGGCGATTCTCGCCTCAGTTTGGGTTATTAATTGCAAAGCTCACCGGATGATTCTTCGCATCATGAATTATTTTGCAATGATTACATGTCCGCTTTCCCTCGTCACGCATGTCCGAAAGTACATGTTTATTTTTGTGTCCCTTTTTTCATTCTCGTTCGCAATATTAATTATTCACTATTGCTTGCTAGACATTCGTAACCGAAAGCAAAAAATGCATGGTATTTTCGTAACATGTTTGACAAGAAGAGCCACGTTGGGGAAACGATTTTTGCAACCAGTGTTGACCTTAAAATCCCATCCTTTTCTAGTGTTTAGCTTTGAGCCTTTTGAAGCCATCAATTTTGCGGCAGTGCAGACATGTGAGCATGGCCAAGACAAGCAGGGCGGATGGGCTTCATACCACTTTCGCTATGGACGTTGTGAAGCATTTTTCTTTTTGTCAAGGCCGTTTTTTTTCTCGAGGAGTTATCTTAGGAGAGAAGCCATTTGCTAGGTGTTTGGCTATAATATGGGATTGGGCTGCCATGGCGTTATTTTTTACCGCTTGACCGGACTTTGAAGATGCCGGGCCGGTAATGGGTAGATGCAATTCGGGCCGAGCCGGAACGCCCTTTGGCCTTTGCGTTGGTGTGTGGTGGTTTCAGAGGTGCAGGTGTATATATCATGGTATTAGGTTGTAGTCCCGGCCGCTCGACAAACCCCGCACAATCCGGAAGCTTTGTTGGTATTTTGGCTGCCTGCTATACATGCATAGGATTACTAGACAATTTCGACCTATGCAAGGGACATTCTTGGAAGAATGGGAAATATTTCTGTGCTTGGATCATAAAGTGATAAATTATTACGTTCAAGGAGGGCAGATTGGTACATATATTTGTTTGAGGATAGCAAAAATATTTTGTGAAGCTTTTTGCAATATAAATATGGTAAATTACTGCATAGAGGAATAGGTTTGAATGATTTTTAGTTGTGATTGTAGATCTGTGCTTCTATTTTCCAGCTTTGCATGAAGTGCACATTTATGCAGGCCTGAAGCAGGGAGGTGATGTTGGAGGAAAAGGAATCTGAAGAGCGAACAAGGACCAAGAACCATGTCTTTTTATTGCTAAAATACGTGGTATGTGCACGGAGAGATTGCTAGATTGGGCTAAAATGTTTGGCATCCTTACTTTCAGTTATGTTTATAGATGAAAATGATACGAAAGATATTGCTAGATTAGAGTAGAATCTTTAGCATCTTTACTTTCAGTTATGTTTATAGATGGAAATGATCTAACCAATTTAGACATGTGTTAGAAGTATAAGGAACTTTTCCTCTGTGGGAAATACTGGTAGAGTGCAAACCAGAACTGCCCTTCAAACTGCCCTTCCATAGCCCTTCATTGCCCTTCAAAAAAATCATGAGTGTTTTCTATTACATAAAGGATATAATGAGCATATTAGTGATGCAAATGATGATGATATAAATTATTTGGTGAAGGTGCTTATATGTGCTGTGATGGTCAAAAAACTGGGTAGGTCAATAAAAAAGTTACCCTAGTCCAACACTAGGAACAAGGTTTAAAATGAAACGCACTTATTTAAGAAGTGCGTTTGGAAGATTCCTTCTGAAAATTTATAAAATTCTAAAATCCCTCTAAAAAGGGCCCTTTTATTACCTTTAGTCTAAAGATTTATAAAACTGCTCGTGAAAACAGACATTTTAAGAAGACTTAGTATTAAGGAAAAACACACAAAAAAAAAAAAAATCCCATTGTAGAGGGGGAAAGAACTACAATGAAATTCAAAGATTGACTATGGGGCAAATTCGTATGAAGAAATTAGATGCTTTTGTACCTTGTCCCTGAAATTTTTTATATTAGCTGTTTTAGAAGACAGGAAATTTGTTATTTCACAACCATTTTGGCTGAACATCCTAATGGACCTTCAAACACATTGGGAGGCAGTTGAACAAACTTCTTGAATGACAAACCATTGTTTTTGCATCACATAGTATTACAAATACCAATACATCCACGCATGTCTTGTAGTTAAATTTGAACTTTTAGTTGATGATGCAAGATATATTTATACCGAGGATACAAAAGTTGAAGTAATGAAGCCATGTGATTACATGCCCTCCTTTTATTCTCAAGATGTATTTCGAACGCACATACCAATCTACAACATGGTGATGCTCAAAAGATAGTCAACCTCCTTAGCAATGTTGAGCATATTCATCACAATTACGCCATCTCAGTAGCGGTGGGCACCATGCACATTTCTGGCAAAGGAAGTATTCGTGCATTTTACCCTTTCCTATATATTTTGTAAATAAATAGGTAAACTTCCTCGAGGGGTTGCTACTCCTCGCCTCTCCTCTCGATAAAGCATGTGGTTTCCTTCTAGTCAAACAAACACCTGTGTCACCATAATATTTTGGAGTTCTTTGCCTTTAGTAGCAATTTTTAGCCTCGAGTGAAGTTCACCAGTATGTAGAGTAGAAAAAAAGTAGAAATAACAACATGATTCGACTACTTTATGCTCTAACATTGCATTACAAGCTCAGAAAATTTAGAACCATTTTAGAACTTTTTAGACTAAAAAACTAAGAACAGTGTGTAAAATTATCCCTTATGTATGTTACTTTAGTAGTTTTCAATTGCCAAACCCTTTGGCGAACAAGAAAGACCCCAAAAGATTTTACAGGATATATATTTATCTTTGGACTGCATAATATATATATACAAAGTCTTATATATATATGCAATTCGGTATAAATTTATACCGTTTCTCCGTATAGATTTATACCGCAAGAGTCTCTTTTCTTGTCGGATATATATATGTAATTATGTGTATATATTATATAAATATACACATATATGTGTATAAATTGGTTGTCTGAAGGTTTTCTGCGGTATAAATTTATACCGAGAGGGCTGTCGCGGTATAAATTTATACCGAGAGAGCTCTCGTGGTATAACGAGGGAGCTCTCACGGTATAAATTTATACCGTGAGAGCTCTCGAAGTTGAATCGAGAGCTCGCATCGGGTATAAATTTATATCGCCGAGTCCTCTTGGCGGTATAAATTTATACCGCCGAGTCCACTTGGCGTATAAATTTATACCATACCTAAACTCTCGGCATGTTATATCCAAGACAAAGACTACCTATTGTGGTATAAATCTATACCACCCAGAAATTTATTTTGAAGACGTTATGTCCACGCATTGTCATCGCGGTATACATAAGTCTATAGCAAGACGGATGAGCAAATAAGAGCAAGTATATAAGACGAAGAGCGAGCGTCTTCGACTCCAACTTGCGCTTCAAAGTGTAAATTTGTTCAATGAAGCATACTTTCATGTGAAAATGTTTGCTTCAATGAGGCAATGTCAAAATGTGTTGCATTTTTTACAGTTTTGTTCATAATTTTGTACTGATTTGGAAAACTTTGAATAAAATACCTTTTTGGCACTTTAGTGTGCTTGCTGTTTTTTTCAATGTCTATTTTGTTTAGTTTTTGAAAATATTACTATTTCGCAAACCAAACTAGGGGGGCCAAAAAGGGATGTCAAACAATTTTGAATGGAAGCTAAGTTCACACCCCCCTCCAAAATGATGCCTAAAATTTTCAAATTGTCACACTTGTCACAAATATACCACAAAAAGGGACCTTTTTGGGGGGGATTTTAGGGAATCTTTCAAAGATTCCTTTTGAAGTGCATTTTGAGCAAATTAGTGCGTTTCATTTTAAACTTTGTTTAGGGATCCAAGGCACGTTTCTTCAAGAATGGACATGCTTTTGTGCCTGGATACAGTCTGAGCATGGGGGGCATTGACGTGTATTTGTGTAGATTGATTTGTTTGGCATGTCAAATTATTATAAACCGCAATGCCATGCTTCTATTTTCCAGATTTGTTGCTAGGCTGTGCACCTTTGCATCCGCGGGTAGAGGTTAATGACTTATTTCAGATTCTCGTAGTCCAAATTGCTTGCATCTGCTCTGACCTGAATGCTAATAATTAGAGTCAATCTTTTTCTAATTTAATCTATTTCAGGTTTTCGTATTTAACATTGCTTGCATCTGCTGTGGGAATACCATTCTTTGTAACTTATTCAGGGTTTGGCATCAAATTGAAATGTGCCTAAGCTAGTGTGTTTAATCTAGCATTTTACATTTGTAGTACCACTCTTGAAGCATAGTTCTATTCAATAGTTCAGGTCATTGCATCATCCTTCCAATTTTATCTGTTTCAAATATTATACTTTGTCTTTTTCCATGCAAGAGGTTCACAATAGGAGCTGATTGCTGACAACATTTACCATCAGACAACATCGCTGTATGGAATCTTCATTTGGAGATGGCTTTACCGAGCACATTCATAACAATATACAGATAACTTTGCAACATTAGACTTTTCTGTACATAAGTTATAGGCATTGCTGCTAAGTGTGAAATCAATGCCCCTGTATTTGCCGTTATCTAGAGGAATAGCAGTTGACAAAATTCAGAAAGGGAAATAGCTGTTGAGAGGCATATTTTCCTGCATATTTTTCAAGTAAGTGTCATGAACACCAAAACATGCAATGATGTAAAAATTCAGAGTTACACCTTGATCACAATCTTGATTTGGCATTTAAAATGTTGTTGAACAAAATGTTGTTGATGCCAAGGGCTAACTGAAAGCATCGTCATATATTATGTATGACTATGTAATTTTGTTATCCAATCTACGGACATGGTTTTTGTAGCTCAACACCATTCTTCATTACAATTTTACATTCAATTGCACCCTCTACACCACCCATAAGCACCAAACATGGCATAATTCAAGTAAGAACTACAAATTAAATAATGGCTTCCTAGAAAATAATCAATAGAAACAAAATAGCTCTCACTCATTCCGCCCTCTCTCGCACCCCACCCTCTCCAGATTTAGTGAAGCAACAGACAAAGTCAATTACAAACCTATGAAAAGCTTCACAAAAAAACAATGGAACAATGTCCATGTTCAAACAACAGAAATTGGATACCATTACAATGTCCTCCCCTCCCCCCCCCAAACAAAAGCATCTTTTTGGGTTGCCCCTAGGGGGGCAAACCCTCGTTTATGTGGGTATATCCAGGTATATGCCGTCATATGCCTAGCATAAATTTGGTGGATCGCTCCAAACCGGGTCGCACTCAGTAAACTCTCGGTCATCCAGCCCCATTCCTTCGCAGGCGTGTCTATGGCGCAGCTCGACCCTTCTTCTTCTTCCAAGCATTTTCCTCTGGGTGTGCCTTGTACAAGGGAGGATCGCCGGAATGACAGAAGAGAGACGCGCAGTTGTACTCGTGGTTGGTGTCCTGGCGTGGACAACCATTTTTGTTGGAGTGCGAATAATGTTGGGGCACAAACGATCTTATGACTTCTGCAATCGCGTGGTGTCGTTGTTACATGTGGCTGTAGCTCTGCTCCTCTGTTCCATGTCCGTGGATAACTGGTGGCATCCTTTCCATCCCCTTGCCGCTCATCATCGCCGCAACAAACAAGCCCATTGATTTCATCTTGTTTCCTATTCAGTTATGAAGGATGAAGTCAAGTCTGATCTGAGATATCATTTGTTGTTTACACATGGACTCACTGAAAAAAGCATTCTTGTACGTATGTTAATGATTAAGCGATTGTACAACCTATATTCGAAGGAGTAACTAAGGAATGTAAATAATGTTTTGTTCCTGATTTTTTATGGGCCAGGTAAGAAATATCTGATTTTGAGCTGTCATTGCCAAGATAGAACATGTCTGTTGCTCTTTAGCTGCATGCACCATTTGCGTGACTTGTATCTGCTAACCAAACTACATTTAGATTGATCGAAGTGCTTAAATACATCAGCTATAGCAGAGCTCCAAGAGTACTAGTTGGTGATGGCAATACCGTTTTTGAGACCAATGAAACATTAAATTCACTTAGGACCTGCCTTTTTTCTCTTGGTTGGAAATTTGTGACTAGAAATTAGGAAGCAATCTGTATGGGCATCTCCTCAGACTTTAGTCCAGGTTGGCCTCTACATAATTCTTGTAGTGTGTTAAGATAAGATCTATAAGTGTCTGCTTACTCTTAGAGACCTGAAAGACATCTTTGTAATGTCAGAACATTTCGCATTTCCAAGTTCCAACATGCAAGTGAAAATCAGTATCTAAGATCCTTCCCAACTTTTAATTATTCTCATTCCCATCTTGTCATCCATTTTTTAGAATTCTGTCCACCCTTTATACGTGTCACTTGGGATTCAATTCATTGTCTATGAAGTTCACTTACATTATAGATTGGAGCCCGTCAATTTGCCCATTTTTTCCTAGCACTATTATTAATAAGAGATCAATAGCTACCCTAATGCAAGACTGCGAACCTGTTTACCGATAATTATGTTAAATGCCTATATATATTCTTGTTATTGTGGTATATAACAATTTTAGAACAAGTCCAGTTTTGAAAGAATTATACTGAATATTTTTTATCTTAATAAATAGTACATAAAAAATTTTTCAAGGGTAAAAGAAAGCTAGGGTGTCTTCGCAGCATTTGTTTTGAGGAATACATCTTTATTCCTTCTATATAGATAGATAGATAGATAGATAGATAGATAGATAGATAGATAGATAGATAGATAGATAGATAGATAGATAGATAGATAGATAGATAGATAGATAGATAGATAGATAGATAGATAGATAGATAGATAGATAGATAGATAGATAGATAGATAGATAGATAGATAGATAGATAGATATGTGTTGTGCAGTTGCGTGCAATTACCATTAGCCTCTCTTACTTCATCTACGACTTCTTTTGCTGTCTGCTTGAAACACCAACAGACGTGGCAACAACGCTGAGCATTTTGGGGTTGGCATATGGATTCGCTCATGCAAGTGTAAGCACATCTTTGCTCTCTAGCCATTGTCTTTTTATGATGTTTCATACCATACCAAGCATGCCTAATAGATAAAGAGGATGTCACTTTTACCTCTTGTTGCTATCAATGGAGCTCATTGTTTATTAAAAGTTGGACATTCTACATGCTCAACAATCTAGTTTGTCAGGATTAGGAATATGATCAGCATCATACCTCTCCAGGAAATGAATTTTGACTAGAAAAGATTGCCTTTGGCTTTGTTATCTGAAGTTGCATTTCTGCATATAGGTATTTAATGAAGAAAATACCATAGGTGTTGCACGCGAATGATGCTGCTATCTGATTAATGAACTGAAAACCAAGGGAAAAACAAAGGAGTTTTCTGTTTTGATGAGACTGAAAACCAAGAGAAGAACAAATCCCACATTCCGTGAAGATTTCTCACCATTGTTTCCTTCTTGGTAACAGTTCGGTGCTTTGCCTTCCAAGGCTCTCATACTCATTTGAACATAAGGTCCCGTTGTATAAAGAAAATGAATATGGGTCATTCATTAAGAAGGCAGTTTTACATAGCTAGGATTATTTTAAACACTTTATTTAAATCGGTGCCTTTAAATACAGTTATGATGGTTATGATATATGGAGTAAGTATAAATAAAGTTATCTGGTTAATAATTAGAGTACCTATAGATTGTAAGGGCCTCTTGGATGTAATATATTCATTGTGAACATGAATACTCATGGATGGTGGTTGCTTCATGGCTATCTCTTAGCCATTACACTTTGGTATGCTTAGATTTTGGGCATAATGTGGGTTCAAATCCCACATATTCAAGATCGTCTTCCATGCCATTCAAAATTGAGAGATATACTCTACCATAAAATGTCGAACATTAATAATGGATTCAACCTTGTAGTTTTAGAACCAAACAAATGTCTGCACACTGGGGTGTCTCATTTTCGATGTCCCTTTTGTCCCTCAATTTAGTACTAAAATCAATAAAGGTGGTTGGAAATCTTGGAGGCAATTTCAAATTTAGAAAACAAAAATAGCAATAAAAAATTGAATTCCTTGAATCTTGGAGAACCGAGCTACAGTGCGTGCATGTGTTGAGCCCCGATAAAGAAAACTAATACACCAACGAAATCATCATTCTTGCTTCTCATCTTTCGATATGTTCAAGATTTGAATGGAACCAATGGATTGTGTTTCTTTTTCCTATTTGCAACATTCAATTTGTGAGTTATTAGCGTATTTGAATGCCTTGCCTTATGAATTATGAATTGGGCATGGAAATAGCATTCCACTGATATGTTTGAGTCCAGTTTTTTGGGTTGCCCCTAAGGGGAAAACCCTCATCCACGTGGGTTTGTGGCAAATTCCAAGTATATGTCAGTATATGCTCGAAAACATGACTTTGAAGTGTGATTTAAGCCATTTCACTCTCGAGTTACAGAGGGCAACCCTCCGTGCGCAGCACCTTGTTTACATATGTTTTACTCATGTGTTCTGCTTATGGGGTGGATGACTGCGTTTGTATTTGCAGTCAGCTTTGTTGGCATTATGGCACTTGTGCCTCGGCGCAAGGTATGGGTCTTTGCTCTCTTTATAGCCCTTGTAATGTGCATATATAAGTGACGCGTTGCTTCTTTATGTTGTTTTATGTGGCTGATCTGTTTTTTTTCTCTTTTGTAGGTGATGCTTATTGATTATAAGCTTACATATCCAAGTGGTACTGCAACAGTGGTGTTAATCAACAGCTTTCATACACCAAAAGGAGCAGAAACTGCGGCGTAAGATAATTATTATCTAGTAATGAATTTAGAGATAGAACACCATCTTTTCTACGTGCTCTAAAATTTAAGGTTCAAATACTTCAAAATGACTTTTTTTAATTTCATCCAGCAAATAAATAGCTTGTCTTGGCAAGTATTTTGGAGTTAGTTTTTTCTGGAGGTTCTTCAAATGGTTCTTTAGTGGTGGGGGGATAGTTGTGGATTTGATCAGTTCCCTTCCTTGGGCATGAAAGCTTATGCCAATATGTATGTATTTAGTGCTCCCAAACTTCATTTGTTATCTTGTTTTCGTCTTGCTGAGTTGTTGATTGTGCGTTATGGCAGATTCTACTTTGACTTTAGCACAACATATGTTGGGGTGGGCATGATATGCCCTCATATTGTCAACTCCTTTCGAGTCCTTCTTGGAGCTATCGTCTCTTGGGGTATTATGTAGCCTCTCATTAGCAAGCGTCTTTGGGAATTTGGTTTCGGATGGTCTAGCAAAGAATGATTTTAAAGGGCTTTTACGGCTATAAGGTTGTGCAAATTATCATGACATAATTTATTGCACTGCATAAGCTAATTTATGGGGAAACTTATATGTGCAAGTATTCATAGCCATTCTTTGTAATTTTAGGTGATGGTATTTATAACTTTGGTGAAAATATTGTTCCTTTCGTTGAAAGCAATGTATAATGAATATGAGAATAAGAAGAAGCTTCCATTGACTACTAATTGCTTGTTGCTAAGAACTAAGAGTGTCAAACTTTTTTCTTTTCGAAAGTCATATCTTGCCGATTAAAGGACTTTCGTGTTTTTTCATTTTTTGAGCTACTTGATTCGATTGATGAGTCAAGGCGGTCGAAGTATTTATGAAAGAAGTAATTCCCTTACGGATTCGATTGCCGCGAATGGATATGTTACCCTATCCATCATATCAATGATATCCATCCCACGATATTTCCCCCGTTAGATGGTATTTTGTAATCGATTTGTTACATATTGGCGCCGCACTTGGGTTACAGAATGTCATTATGGTGCGGGTCTTACGGATTGGAGCTTGGCAAGTACCTATAGAAAAGTAGGTTTATTTTGTCTTTGCAAAGATGGGCTGGAAAAGATGGTGGTGTGATTCTTTGGTTTAGCCGCATGTGGAGTAATGATGAGCATTGTATCTACAAGCTCGATTTGATGCAAGATTTTAAAAACAGGTTTCCTTACTCTTTCATCACCAAGGTCGATGTTTGTCGGCCGGTCGATTGGGACCGTTCTTGGATGTATAGTAGCACCTTTAACATTTTGGATCTTTGTGGACTGCTTTTGAGATTGGTTCACGATGGAGTATACAAAGCTCCTTATGCTATTAGCCGGGGGAGATGGCTATCCTTGGTGTGGAGGGTCTTTCGGCATTACCCCAAGCATTGCTTGGAATTGTGTCTTGCAGGATTTATATGTGCTTTAGTTTCGAATGTTACAAGGGACAAGCTTCCTTCAAGAATTGCCAAGTTTATTTCAATACCCATGGCCATGGCGATTCCCTTTTATATAGGAGCATATTTTACAATCGACATGTTTCTGGGAACTGCTATACTATTTGTTTGGGAACGTCTTAATAAGAGAGAAGCAGCCATATATACCCCTGCAATGGCATCGGGCTTAATATGTGGAGATGGTGTCTGGACAATTCCGTCAGCATTACTTTCCTTATTAAAGGTTACCCCCCTATATGCATGTCCTTTGCTCCAACCATCACAAACGGTCATCGAGTTTTAGATGGACAAACTTGTACATAATTTGGTCAGAAGAAGCAGCAGCAGCAACAGCAATTTGCTCAGAGAATTTTGTACATATACTTTATATATTAGTATAAGCATTCTTCACTCTTTTGTAAGAGTTAATTTCACAGGGAAAGCTTTTTTGTCATCAGAAAGAAAGACAACTGGTTATATTTAAAGACGATGAGAAAAGTTGACCCTTCTACTTGATGGAAAATGTAAGCTGTGTTAGTCTACAATAAGTTCTATCTGTGAGCCATCATTGTGCAATGACAGCTAAAAAGGGAGCTTGTCCACCGACATCTCGATTACTTGCATCTTGCCAAAAGAGAAATACTTGGACGTGTGTCATAAAGAAATAGGCATGTAAAACACTACCCTTGCTGATTATGAGTTTGTTGCTACCTGGTACAAACAATAGCCTCTTGACTCTTCATCACAACTAAATAGGCAATTTCAAGTTTCTCACTCTCTTGTTTTATTGGGATGTGTACATACCCATACCCATGTACACGTGTTAATGTCTCCATGTGTTAATGTTTTTTTATGTCCATTGGATGAAGGCATAATGGTGAGAATATACTAAATCAAGGGCTTGGCGTCGCACATTTTCCACAACCAAGCTGCAGGCCCCTAGCCTTGCTTATCAGTTCTCCGACTTTCCTTGGCCTCAGAACACTCCTGAATGTGCCTCTCGGGATCAGGTCATAGATTATTTTTATAACTATGCTGTTATGTTAAGTTTGATATTCTCCCTAGGATCGGATTTGGATGCAAAGTCTCTAAAATCTCCTTCTTGGGCTCTGTAAATTCCTTGCCCCAGTATGGGCCCGAAAACTAGAAGATTACCCAAAGCATGATGATGTGGGCAATAGCTCAGGTCGAGCTCAAAAGACTGCATAACATTATGGATCAAAAAATATTATAAAGTTGGCAATTTCCACAGAATTCTCCATAACTAGTTTTGTGTATATTGTCAGGTCACATAGTGTGGATTTGATTTAAGCCACTTCACCCTCGGGCCATGGAGGGCAACCCTCCGTGCGCAGCACCTTGTTTTTCGTTACAACAACCCATACATTAGTTTAGGAGTATGGTCTATGGTTTCAGGAATGGTCATTTATACGTCCAACCCCTTGTTATGGTGCTGCATATTGGCATATATTTTGCTTTTTTTGTGGAATATATTTAGTATTTTAGTGCGAAATACAACATTCATTTCTACCTTTACTTACGTTATTGTGCTTTTTCAAACACCATGTTTGCGTTTGAAGTATTGGACTTTTCTTTTATTGATCTTGTAAACACAAGACTTTAAACAGCTTCTATCATAACAACATACTTAATATCTCATCTTCCAAAGCTTGCTTCCAAAGAAACTCACCAAGCTAGATATCATAACATTCATTGTTCTCCAAGATCTACGTATACGTATGTATCTAAGTTTTTTTACGGGACGTGTTTAGCATTTTAGTACAGAGTACAATTCATTTCTACCTTAATGCCCAGGGGATTCATCTTTGATTTGCATATAACCCATGAGAGTTCAACCGAGGGGTTTTTTTTAGATCATTTGCATACGTATACATAGGGGTTAGGGGCGTTTTTAAGCACTAATCTAGTGCAAAAAATATACACAGAGGGGTCGAATTGCCTTTGAAATGCGTATACAAGGGGGAGTTTCTACTACCCTTCGAACGCCGATGCCATATCCCCCTTACGTATAAGTGTATCCCCGGGGCCTTAACGTCATTGGCCTCAGTATTTAGTTGTAGGTTTTAATCTGAATCGTCGATCTTTAGATGTTATGTCCAATAACATTTTGTGGCCCAATTTGTTTTGTCCATAACATGGATCATAACATTTTTCTCACGCCTTGTTGCCCCCCCCCCCCCCCTTTTCGCCCTCTGCCATAGCCATAAAGCAAACGAATCTACCGGGCATAGCCAAGCAAAAAGGCAGGCAATGAATCCATTCCTTTGCTTCATACAGAGCAACAAATCCATTCATTGTCAGACAACAAATCCATTGATCGCCGGGCCTGTGACAGAGCTGTAAATCATGTGTTAGAACAAAGGATGCTGATTGTTGAAAAGGCTCTAGAGCTTCTCTAACATCTCTGCAATATGCAATGAGCTCTAATAGCTCTGTCGAACTTCTAAATAGTGGCTGCTGGACTTCTAACAGCTCTGCGATATGCAACCACTGCTAGAGAAGAAAACAGGACTTCTTGGCAGCAAATGCTAGAGAACAAAATAGGGCTGCCTTCTACCATTTTATGTGATTCCATGTTTTAGGATTCTACCATTTCAATTAGAGCATCAACAAGGGAATACAGTGGGGACTACCAAGATGGGCCGAGCTTGGCCATGGCGGCTAGTGCCAAATACTTCGTCCAAAGACGTTAAGACAACGTTCTGTAGAGGGGTGTTATGGCCAGTCAAAAATGGCCTCGTGGCCATGTGGCCAGGAAAGTCCTCGGTCGTACTACGTACGACTTTGGACTTTCTTCGCCTGGCCTGGGCCAATTTCTCCTGGGCCATAATGCCCCTCCATAGGACGTTATCTAGCACTTCACTTACCTTAATATCTAGTAAATCCTTTCCAAACATCGTGTTTGTCTTTGGAGTGTATTAGACTTTTCTTGTATTGACTTTTCTTATATTAGACTTTATACATGTCACGTCTTCATACATGCACGACACGCACGTCTTCATACATGCACGGCTTCTTTATCCTAATATATATAATGCATTCTTATTTTTTGTTTGAGATGTAATATTTTTGGGTTGCCCCTAAAGGGGCAAACTCTTGTTTATGTGGGTTTATGGCATATTCAAGTATATGCCAGCATAGCCTTAAAATATACTAAACTGGCTGTTGCCAGTAAACTGGCGGTCAGCCCTGTTGCCGCCCGAACCCCCTTCAGGACTCCAGCTTCGCCTTGGTATACCTCCACTCTCGCGCATTTTCTGCCAGTGTTCTCTTGGTAACGGCAAAATAATTAGAGGAGTGTCTCGTTATAGTGGAAAGGGTTTGGAGGGGGAGCAGATCCCTTTAATATAATGCCGGAGATGCTTCCTTAGCTAAGAACGAAACCGATACATAAGATAGTTCTAGCTCTGTTTGGCTGGCTCTTTAGATCCAAAGGTAGTGCAGGGGAAGATAGTGTTATGTGATAGGGAAACAACCCACGCGTGGAGAAAGGCGGGCTTGTGTTGTCTTCTGGAGGCGGAGGGATGATTCTTGCTTCCGGCGAATGGTGTAGGTTATGCATCTGGTTACATAAAAACCAAAAAATAGCCGAGTGCAAGCATTCAAATTGGGGGAACAGTCTTGAATACAAGGCCTGCACCAGTAGTGCCATCGTTCTCGTGCCCAAATCTAGAAACTCCACAGATATTGAGGGCTTGGCATCTGATATGAGAAGAGTTAAATTCAATATCATATCGGGTAACCCTCCATGGCTTGCCCTCATGTCAGTGGCCTTGCAGCTCTTTCGAAGGGTGCTCATCCTGATTGGAGTCCTGCTATTATTAAATCCGCACTCATGACAACCGCCACTCTCCTTGACAATACCAAGAACATCATGTCAGATGAGGCTAACCACTGGCAATATTTCTACACCTTTCGATTTTGGGTCCGGCCTTACAAATCCAGAAAGGGCTGTCGATCCGGGTCTCGTCTACGATCTGGGTGTTGAAGATTATGTGAATTTCCTGTGCAGCTTGAATTACTCAGACAAGGCAGTGAGAATGGTATCCAGGTCTTCCGGAGTGTATCGTGCAAGAAGACACCAACCTTGTGGCAGATGTGTATGATTCTGAGTCAAAAAGCTGGTCCAGGCGCAGTGGAATGGACAACAAAGCTAGTGATGGGGGTATGATCTGTGAAGGAAATCTCCAAAATTGCACAAAAACAGTGAACAATGGAGTGGTGCATTTTTTCACTATACAGGGGCACTATCGTCCTTATCCTCACAGCTTATATTTCTACATCATCCTGGCAGATACATGGAAATAGGGTGTTTTTAGAGGAGATTTTTGTGATTATCTGAGAATTTTGAATTACTTCAAGGACTGAAGATTTAAATTATCCCTCATTTTCTTAGCAAAGGAATTGATGTTTTAATGAACAGGATTACACCAGTAGTGGCAAACTTGATAGTAAGAGAGAACAAATAGTTTCTATGAACTTGGCAATAGTTTTAACGCTAATCTTTCTAGTACAGAAAATAAATCTTCTGAGTTGTCAAAAGTGGGGTATTGTTTGGCGCCACATTCTAACAAGGACATGCAGAAGGACAGAGTGGGACTTATACATAGACTGCATCACAATGAAAGGGTGGAGGCCTGGTAAATATGTCACTCTTAAATTACGTGGTGGAGATACCTGTGTCGTTGTACATTAAGGTTTTCAATCCAGATTGTATTCTGTTAAATTGTTACAAGGATTAAAAGAATCAGTCATCACATTTTATAAGTCCGTCATAAATTGTTTCATCTGTAACTAGTATCTATGTAGGAGCTAAGAAATTACTTGTTCATCAAAATAAAACTAGTCGTCTTGATTTTGTAAGTTGTAATGCTCTTGCATGCCTGTAAATGGCATGGCCTTATCTTATCCAATGTGACCTACTGGCATGGCCCCTTTGGGCATATCAATACTTTCCTAATAAGAAGTATATACAAGTTATGCTAGCAAGGCTAAAAAAAACAAGGTGCTGCGCACTAGGGGGTGCCATTTTCTTAGTGCATGAGTGTTGAGTTTTATTTACCGAGCTGTGCAGGTCAATTGAAAGCAAAATAGATCTAGATACTTAACAGTTAAGTGGTTTGGTTTGTGATGTTTTAGAACATCTGAGATTGGGTTTTGATTTTTGATGTTTTAATTCTGCACACATATATAGTTTACTGCAATTGCAGATAATGAGATGAAGATGCAACAACCAACTCTTCCATTTTTCCATTTTTTGGGTGGTTTGTGCCTAGATTTAGTAATAGTGGAACCAAATAGGTATTTTTCACATTGTGCCTAGATTTAGTACTAGTGGAACGTGGAGTATTTTAGCTACGACAAATTTCAACATAAAAAAATGAAACATGAAAACACACTTTCGGGCCATCAGAGGGCAACCCCTTGTTTTGAACAGCTCTCATAGTGACACATGGAGATGGAAGCTAAAGACTAAAAAAAAAAGGGAAAATTCCAAATATACCCCTCAAGTTTATAAATATTCCAAAAAAACCCCTAGAAATAGGGTATTTAGATAAAATGGCAATAACTTTCTTGTGATCAACCAATTAAAAAAGTGCCCTTCATAAAACTTGTAGATGAGAGTGAGAGCTATCCAATAGCAGTAGAATCGTCTAAAAAGGAGTTAGAATCTTCAACTTATATTGTTTTAAGTAAGTGCTATAAAAAACGACGTAAATGAGCATAACTTGTGACTTTCAACTTCAATTTCGATGAACTTGATGTTGTTCGGAAGATCTTATCTTAATCTAATATGTAGCATAATAACAAGGGGTTTTCTTTGTGTTTTTATACTTTTTTTCCTAAGGTTTTTATATGATTTGATGACCGTATTTGATGAGACGTACTAATCAGTACATCTAGAGTGCACATACTATCACGATACTTTTAGTGGCATTTTTCAATGGTTACAACTATGATTTCAAAAACTATCCCAAATCGAGCATGCAAGCATCGAGCCAGGTTATTTTAGGGTTCTTTTAGTTATCTAGGGCTTGGTGAGGCAATGGCTTTGAGCGAGATTCTGTTCTTGCATTGACGGTAGATTACCCCGCGCGGGATCCGGCGGCTTCAAGGTATGTTCGAAACCCTTTTCCATCGATTCTGAGGCGAGCAAGGGCCGTAGGGCGAGGGCCTTAGGTCGTCTGCGCAGGTCTTCCCCGCATGTTACGTTTCACAATTTCTGTGCAAAGATGCACGGATTCTCTGCTCTAGGTGACACGAGGTATCGTAGCTATGGATTTCGTGGGCCTTGTGGGTTTGGGGGTTTTCGCCTTGAGTCGCGAGAGATAGGCATGGGACGTTGGGACTTTTGCGGAGTTTTTGTTTTCGTTTGCACACCAAAGGTCGTTCGAACCGCATTTTGCTTATTAATCGACAAATGTTTGTAGCTTATTCATCCTCAAATCGGCCAACATAAGTTTTTACATTTGTTGAGATTTTACGATTTTGACAGACCCAAGTTTTAGTGCCAATCATGTTTTGATTGGGGTTTCTTCTACAAGTTCTTTCCGACTCTACTATTTGTTTGTATAATTCTGTCGACCATGCTATTGCTTTGCTCTCAAGTAGTCGGTGGCGATGAAGCGCATAACACATGAAGCCTTTTGCTAACCGCGGGAATTTGTGGCGTTGAAAGAGACTTCTTATTTAAGAAGCCCAATTAGCAATGATAAACATGCGAGAAGCACTTCTGCGCCGAAGCAAGCGATTCGATAATCGGCCGGTTTTTATTGGTGGCTAAGATGCATTTTTGAAATGCACAAAGGTATTGGGAGCAGAGGAGTTATAGCATTGGTCTGGAGGAAACCATTCAAGATAAGCAATCTTATTTGGTCTCTCATTGATTATGATATTAATGTCTATTTCTTAATAATGTCTATTTCTTTCTTGCATCTGTCATACCATTCGAACATTTTGGATTATTTGGGTTGAACCACTTCTGAACGCATTTCTTCATCAGCAGCATTCTATTTTAAATATGCATAAAAAAGCAGAGGCTTCGTATAGTGCCTTTGTAATGTGAGCTGTCGGCCAGCCATTTTGGTCTATTCTTGCAAACATTCTTGAAAAGTACTGTTTTACCTCGGTTCTTGCCAATGCGCCAGCACTTGTGCTTGCTACAGAGGTTCTGTTGATTCATAGCTTTTTGTAGGTAGAATTTTTCCCTTTAACCCAGGCCATTATTAGAAGACTTGACTTTGCAGAATACTGAACTCATCAGCAAATCTGCGTAGTTCTGTCGAATTACGATGAATTAAACTTTTATGATTTTGAAGCTGTATTTAATTGCTGGAACAGGCTAGATGTGCCCTTCGAGCATTGAAGGTGCTTGTATCTAAGGTGCTTGTATCAAAGTTTATAACAATGATTAGGCTGAGATAGGTTCTTAGGTATGGATTGTAATGCTTTCAGCAGTGGTTTGTTTACCTTGGGAATGGCATCCTTTATTGTGAACATTGTACAACGCTATAGTTTTGGAGTTAGGGGTGTAAACTAGAGAGAATGTTAAATCACATTCTTAAATTTGAAGTTGACAAGGACGAAAATAACAATGGTGTTTTCTAAATACTTGTGTTTTATGTATGCAAAGTTGTATTCTTTAACATTTTGGTCAATGTGTAACTAAGTGCACATAGATAAATGTTTGTTTTTGTTAGGCCCCGAAGGGCCCAAAATTTTTTTTAAGATAACAACCAACACATAATTACCATTAACATTAATTAACACAACCATTGGGTCCAACACATTTAAATTAAAATCCCCCTTAAACCCCCTTTGGTTTGGGTGCATATTCACACGGGGGGTGACGTAGGGCAGCGAGAGCCCTTATAATTATATTTGGCACGTACAAAATTAACACCATATAGTATTTTGCTGGAAATCTTATAGTATTTTGCGAATATTGTTATACAGTATAGCAAATTTTGTACTTGCATACCCCACAAACGAGGAATTTTACGTACGGTGTAGATTAAGGAATAAGGGGTGAATATGCCTATCCAACAGCTCTCGTTGCCCGGAGTCACCCCCCGTGTGAATATGCACCCAAACCAAAGGGGGTTTAAGGGGGATTTTAATTTAAATGTGTTGGACCCAATGGTTGTGTTAATTAATGTTAATGGTAATTATGTGTCTGTGAATGACAACTTTTGAATTTGAGGAACAGCAAAAACTCTATCACCAATTTTATAAATATGCCCTTCATTTGGAGGGTATTTTTGGAATTTTTGCAAACTTGAGGGGTATATTTGGACGACGAGGTATGTTGTCTTTATAGTGTCCCCTGGGCGCTCAAGTGTCTTGTGGGCGCTTTTGTGCTCCAATCAAGCTTGGGTGTAAAGACAGGGGCAGAGCAAACAGAATCCGGCAAAGCCTTTTCTACGCCTTGGGGGGGCGACCCTACCAGGCTTGGCAGCTTGCTTGCTAGAACATACAAGAAACTTGATTTTGCAATAGCCTAGAGGCTACTGCCACAATTGCTATGGATTCGGGGGCTTTGACCAGTTTCCGTTGCTAAATCTAGCAGGAGGTTGAATGTTCTGGTTTGTTTTATGCCTGTAATGGCAATTCTGCCGTGTTTTTCTATATCAATTCTGCCATGTTTTTCTGCCTGAACGCCAAAGCTCTTAGACAATCCTTTGATTTGACAGATGGTCAAAGATTTTTGAAGCAGAATATTTTGCCTCCATGGCTCTGATGCAGATTTGCAGGCTCATTATAAACATTTTAGTTCTGGTCCTTAAGCTTAAAGGCAAGGCTATTTGCAGCCGAAATGCATGTCTAGGTTATGGCCAGGCGAAAGATAGATTCAACAAAAAACTCTAGCTATGATGGCTGAGCAGATTCCCGCAATGTATCTCGGCTCACATAATAGATGCTTCCAGCCTACTTTGAAATACTCTGGCTCTATGGGCATTTTTGTGCTCCAGTATTTAAGCTTTAGGTGTAGAAGGCAGGGACAGAGGCTTTGGATTGTGTGGTCCTCAGAAAGGTCCACAGTTATATATAAATCTACATTTTCTTCTGTTTCCACAGAGCTCATGCAAAGGATAAAAATGACATCCATAGTTACACCTGCAGGTACAGTCCCCGCCCCTGCTGCCTTGCCGAAGATGCCTAGCTTTAGCTCCCAAAATATATCAGAAGCATTTTCCTATGAAGCAATCCCTCTGGACCATCCCTGATGATTGAAATGTTAGATGGAGCAGATATATCTGCAAGAATTTCTCTTGCCTTGCAGCCAAAAGGCCTTTATAAAAGAAAGGATTTCTCAAATGTGCAAAATGCTTTGATCTTGCAGGGACTGAGGCGTTGAAATGGGTTGCTCCCCCTGATATTTCTGTAGATTTACTGATTTCAGAAGTGTTGATGATCAAACCTGGTGAGATCAGGATAGGCCTAGACAAAATAAGTGTTGAAACATTTGCAGCAAGAATGAGAGAGCATGATGTTATCATTGTTTCTGCAACTTTGAATCTAGGAGCCATCTTCAATGAACTTATAGCACTTAAAGGCCTAGTGCCTTTGTATCTGTCTGTCAATCACAGGTTGCCATTTTTTATTACATCACTAATTCACTCTGTTCTTCTGTTTTCGCTTAAAACCTCGAGCTAACTTAGCACTTGCACTTACAGATTGCTCTAGGTATGGGTTTGATGGTAGCCATAGCCAAGCTCCGTGCTCCTACCCCTTTTTAATCCTGTGGCGCTGGCATTTTTGCTAAGCTCCAACGAATCGGCAAGCCTTGGGCTTCAATCCAAGCACGACCTTACCTAAATCTAACTGTAGCTCTTCTTAAAGCCTGCACCATTTCTCACTGTCATTTTCATTATTTTTGTTCTTTGTCCTGAGCATTTTTATTTCGTTTCTACGCTTTCGGAGCAGCTGGACATGGCAATCTATGGCAAGTAACAGAGCTTCTCAACATTTCTTAAGTATTTGGTTACCTGCTTGCTAACAAATCTACCGTGGGTCTTTAAACTTCATTTTGTAACTGGCCAAACTTCATTTTGTAACTGGCCAGAAATATTGGGACAGAATTGCAGAGCTACTCTTGAGTTGTGACGAAAGTTTCTCACTTCATGTTGATTCAGGCATGGTCAAGTGGTTCTAGCTCCATGTTGACCTGATGTGTTGGATTGGTTGTACAGCCTCCATCGGATGGAATCTCAAGCTTGAGCTTCTGCTTTAAAGCCAATTATCTGATAGCAACCTTATGGGATAACCAAGTAAGTTATTTGGTTTTAACAACAATCAAGCAGGATTTACTAGATTTCTATTGCGTGGACAGGTCTGTTGTTGGGGCAATCAACAGAATGGTGAGTGTGCCAAAGGCTGCTATATCACATGACCAATATAGCACATGACCAACCGGTAAGTTTTATTAAAATTATAGCTTCCTTGGACTATATATCGCTACATGCTTCAGAATCATATCTTTTAGTTGGCCTGGCCATCTAACATATCATTCTACAGTAGCTTGCCATATCAAAACACTGATATTGTAACAAAAAGCAGGAGATCCTAATACTCTCTTTGCCATGTTTGGTTGAAATCCTTTTGATGACATGCACATAGGTTGGGTTTACTTGGTGCTATTAATTTCCAGGTTCTATGTCTGGCATGGAAGAATGATAGAATAACAGTTTTTTCAGCCGGATATGACAAACAGACTAAGATGTGGCCACTTCTTTCAAGCGGCCAAGCTAAACAATTTGCATTTTGCCTGGATACCAGGTCCCTTTAGTGTCACACTTGATAATTTCTGATGTACTTTGAAGCTAGGCATCTTTTAACATGTGGAAGATGAGAGCAGTGTAGTTTCTAGTGTAGTTTCTAACAGATATAACACTTTCAGGTTTATGCAACTTTTGTAACAGCTGGTTCCGATGGTGCATATAACTTTTGGGACAAGGACAGTAAGCAGAGACATAAGGTACAGACATAAGGTTCTGTCTTTTATTCTAGCTCCTCTACACGATAGATGGAGCTATTAACGTTCTGACGGATGCTATACTGCAGGCATTACAGAGATGTAACCAACCAATTGTATGTAGTTGCTTCAATAATTATCTTTGCTTATGCAGTAAGACATGCCCTTTTACTCTGATATGAAAGTGTCAATTTCATTGCTTTTCTGAATATTCTCCTTATTTTGTAGTAATTGTTGTCACCAGGTAATTATTGGAGTCGAGGGACAGAGAATCATAACCGCTTTTCTGAATATTCTCCTTATTTTGTAGTATTTTTTGTCACCATGTAATTACTGGAGTCGAGGGGCACAGAATCATAACCCTGCTGTAGCAAAGTATCTAATGACAAAGCAGAATAACTGGATTTGGATAGTTAAGGCAATAAAGCAGGAGGAGCAGTTTATAGGGATTTGCTGTCTAATGATGACATGATTATTGGAAGAATTCTGAGACACAATAGATTACTCATCTATCGATCTCTCATGCATTTACAGGAAGCTAAGATAAAGGAAAAGCCAAGAGTAGCATCAACTGGAAGGAAATAAAGCATGCACACATTTGTAAAGGTCATGCATGTTAATAAACATGTGAAAGAAATTTCCAATTGCGCAGACGAGACTTCTTTAACAATGTTTGTAAAAACAAATTCATTTGACTGTAAATGTGTGCATGATCCACTCAACAACCTCATCACATTCTAAAGCTTTTGCTACCAATTCATGTGGTTAAATGTCAACTAAACAATCCATTTTTTATGTAATCTATTTTTCTTTAGTTGTGCTCCACCTTCTCCATAAATCATAATCGTACTCAACCTTTACGTGCTAACGTAGTTGAGTTGTCTACATTGTGAATACTCCAGATCTTGCAAGTAATACCAATCTGGCGTAGACTCCAATTTGTACAGACATAATTCAAATTGCAACTAATACCAGATCCTGCAACTAATACCAATCTCGACGTAGACTCCAATTTGAACAGACATAATTCAAACTGCAACTAATACCAAATATGATGTAGCCTATATTTTGAATAGACACAATTCAAACTGCGACTAATACCAAATATGATGTAGCCTATATTTTGAATAGACACAATTCAAACTGTTAAGTGGATTGACAAAAAAAAAAAACGTTTCAGGCGTAGGCACCATTTTGAATAAACACAATTCAAATGGATTAAGCGGGTGGACAAAAGAAATGTTCACGGCGGCGGCGCCGCGATAAATTCATGCACGACACGAACTTCAAGGATCTTAAAACATCATTTTTGACTTTGAAGTATATTCAATCACTAATTTATTGATTTTTGGTTAACACAAGACTTCATTGCCACGTCAATTGAACTTCACTATTCTTATCTTTAGTAGGTAATAAGTCGCACTTCAGAACCATGCACAACAAGATGAGCATGACAAAGAAGACAATCTATACAACCTGGCAACGAAATCTATAATCATCCAAAGGATGTCATGGCCTGACAAAGAAGACATTCTCTACAAATATTCAAAGCCTAATCAATATTATAGCTAGAGGATGTCATGGCCTGACAAAGAAGACAATCTCTACAATTATTCAAAGTATGCCGTAGTAAGACGAATAAAAAAATGTAATCCTAATCAATATTATAGCTAGAGGATATCATGGCCTGACAAAGAACACAATCTCTACAATTATTCAAAGTACGAATAAACAAAATGTAATCCTAATCAATATTATAGCTAGAGGATGTCATGGCCTGACAAAGAAGACAATCTCTACAATTATTCAAAGTATGTCGTAGTAAGACGAATAAAAAAAATGTAATCCTAATCAATATTATAGCTAGAGGATGTCGTGGCCTGACAAAGAAGACAATCTCTACAATTATTGAAAGTATGTCGTAGTAAGACGAATAAAAAAATGTAATCCTAATCAATATTATAGCTAGAGGATGTCATGGCCTGAGAAAGAAGACAATCTCTACAATTATTCAAAGTATGCCGTAGTAAGACGAATAAAAAATGTAATCCTAATCAATATTATAGCTAGAGGACAATCTCTACAATTATTCAAAGTATGCCGTAGTAAGACGAATAAACAAAATGTAATCCTAATCAATATTATAGCTTGTTCACCTATAAATATACCTTAAACGTTTCATCTTCTTTTAAGTAGATATATTAAATATTAGCCCTTCAGCCCATTAAAGATCTCATGATATTAGAAGTATTCCAAAAAACATCCATGGTATTTATCTCCTATTTTTAGCCAAGAATATATGTATGCCCCATTCAAGAGTCCCCGCACGACAAGATATGGGCCTACAACATGCGATTATTCAACGTATGTGATGTAAGAGGAATTGATAATATGCAATTCCAATCAATACAGCTAAGACGAACAGCTATATGGTTGTCAAAGGACAATTTATTCAACTATAAATATGCCCCAAATGCTCCTATTTCTTACTCGAGATCCAACTATTATCGCACTTTTCAAGGTATTTTTTTCTCCCTCTGAATCTATTACTGATGGGTAGATTGGATAATTTTAGTAGCAAGGTGAAATAGGATACGATCCATGAGTTGTGCATGCCGTGTACGGTGAATGAGTGAGTCTCCAATGGATGTATTAAACAATCTAATTTAATCTACGCTAATCTAGTCTAGTTTAGTCCTACTTTTTGTTAAAATTAATGAAACACATTTGAATGTCTTCAATGATCAAAAGAGACAATAACAAAAGGCACATCATCTTCTACATCATTCATGTCATCATCGTCGTTAGTGCTGTTGTTCTGTTGTTGTCCTCTCGCCTCCATGGACACTAAAAAATCAATTGAATTCATTCAATCCTTTCCACTCTTATAAAGAATGCTCGCGAACCTATTTCAATCCTCTTGAAGATATTAGCTTTTTATCCCCAATTTTTTTTCCCTTAATGTCCTTCATAGATTTTGCACTTTTATGCCTCGCAACCTATAGAATTAAAGTCTTCAACTGGTTATCTTATGTTTTGCTAGTACTTTGTTATGTCTTGCAATCCATGGCCCTAATCTCAACCATAACAAGTCTACAAGAGATGAGGAGAGGGGCATTAAATGAATCAACCATCATTATTTTTATTTACATCTAGTGATATATCACTTGTCCCAACCCAATTACTAATCTTCAAGGATGGGATAGGATAGGATAGGATAGGATAGGATAGGATTAAGTTACGCCATTTAGCAAGACAAGTAGAGTTTGATCACAAAGCAGAACAAATTATGATATTTGTGCAATGCTTATGCATTGGTATTGTTCAAGCACATTTCGTCTACGACAAATGATTTCATTTACCCCCTACCTAATATCTTCTTTCACACGTTGCCAACATCTTTACAAATCTATATGAAGTCAAACTCCCTCCACAGCTTTGTTATTGAAACAACTAGTGTAGTTTCTTATGACGTGCTTATTGCCATCATTACAATTACTTTTGTAAGCTCTTGTTGCTAAACCCGGTGACCACCATATAAACAATATCACGTCTAGTATTATTTAACTAGTACAGTAAGAAGCAACCAATGAGATCTTTATCGGGAACTTTTTACATTGCTTCCTGCTCTTTCACTCAAGCAGGACTTATAGATAAGGACAAATGATGTCATGGCACTAATGGAGTTGACACCCCCATCCTTGTGCACTTCCATACCAAGAAAAGCTTTTCAACTCTTTAAATCTAACATTTTAAATCCTATTTTAGGAACATGTTTACAGCATGCTATATGATTCTCCCATCATACAATCATCTTTATAATACAATCGTCTTCATAGAGGGTTGTAATGCTATATTTGTCGTTTTCTTTAAATTTATAAAGAATGATAATTTAACAAAACCTTGCTCCTTCAAAAGTATCATAGCCTAGTGCTTGTTTAGTCCATACTATGCCCTTTTTGGTTTTCGAACTAAATTACTTCGTCTCTTAGATTTCATATATAAAAATGTTGTTCATATATAGAGAAACATATGAAGAAACATCCATGTGTAGAAACATCCATATAATGTAATTCTAGATTCTGCACATCAACTCTTACAAACATCCAAATAATGTATTTCTAGATTCCAAGAGCTAAGACTACCTTGATACTCACACGCTTTACTATCGGACATTACAACTAATGCCTTCTTTTGAAGGAATCATTTTTCTATTAATTTGGTTGTATTTCTTTGATCGCCCATCAATTTTTATTTCCACTATGTCGAACTAGTTTATTGACAATTTCTTAGGTATTTGTTCTAATAAATGGCTCCATTTCATCATTCATAGCTTATTTCCAGTCTTTTGTTTTTACGCTACGTACTGCTTTTCTCATAGGATTTAGGCACATCAAACTAAAAAATTACCATTGCCCATCGAGAATATGTAGCAAAATAACAGGGGGTTCTAGGGGAATTTGGTATGGATGTAAAAATAACAATTCCTGAAACCATAGACCATATATCCCTAAAACAATTGAATGGAAAAGAACATAGATCCAAGATAAAAAACAATCAAATTAGCTCACTGGGTACATTGGTTAAAATAGTCTTATTAGGACATTGAGTTATTTTGGTATAGGTTCAAGCCCCCGTATTTCATATTCTAAAATCTTAGGCAAAGTCGTATAGAGGTTCGATGTTCCCTCAAAACCTTAGGTGAAATCGTATTTCATATTTCAAAATCATAGGGGCCTCCAATCATAAATGACTATGGCCCCAGCATACAATCTGGGTCGTATGATCGACAAATCTGACGATTGTGGTAGTTCAGGGTGCACCTCGTTTAGAATATGTAGCATACAACGTGCCTTAGTCTCATCATATATATTACTGTATGGCAGTATATATTTTCCTAATAAGGTTTCTCGATTGAAAACCCCAAGGGAGGGGGGGGTGTTAATTCAGGTAGTAAAATTGGTACTGTTATGTGCACCTACTATTTGGCGTTCATTGCTACACATTGCATTGTGCCCCATAGACCAATTGGTCTCCGAGGACATTAAAAACCAATTCAATTCAATTCAATTCAATTCATATATTACCACTTCAATTTGAAGTGATTGAGCCAATATTTTGCTTATTCTAGAAGGAAGATCACCATAAGCATGTTTTAAGTAATTCCCACATCTATATGGCCTCTGCCCTTCTGGTTTCTTAGTCAAAATTTTAGGTGATTGTTACCGTTGTCCATAATTTTATTTGGGTGGGACGAATGAGGAGCATGATGTGGTCAAGGTGGCATGGTCCAAATGCACTAGGCCAAAATTTGCAGGTGGTTTGGATATGATAGACTTCCATTTGCAGAGTGAGATTCTGATTTCTAAGTTCATTTGGAGGATCCTTAAGGATATGCTTGACTCACCTGGAGTGCAGTTGGTGAAGCAGTCACTTGCACATTGTGTTCCTTTTGGGAAGGCTTCGTTACAACCTCTTCTTCCTTGGGGTCTCTTTTATCAGCTATGCCCTTTTTATAATGCCTTCCCTTATATGAAAGGCTTGTTGGAGGCTTGGGAGACAGTACGGACCTTATTTCGTATCGATCTTGTTGCATGTCACCAGTTGAGTGCTCCTTGTCGGTGGATACCTGTGGAAAATAATCTTCCACTTTGCGCCTCAGTTCATCCATTAATTCAACGGCGTTGGAGGTTAGCAGGAATCTTGACAGTTGCAGCATGGTATGATTCTGGCCAGTTAGCGACATGGCAAATCTTTCAAACAAAATTCTCATTGTCTCGATGCGACAGACCTATTTGGCAAAAGATTGCTAGTACTCTCCCATTGGTTGCTCCAGAGGCTATTGAAGGTTGCATGTGGATTTTCCACCAGAGTGTTCACGAGCATAGGCTTGTGAACTCTATGTATAGGCTACTTGTCAATGGTGAGATCCTTCCGCCATCCACTAAGTGGTCCCTTCAACTTCCACCTTCTAGTTGGAGATGTATGTGGACTTGGGCTTGGGATAAACTACTTCATCCTAAGGTGGTTGTGCTTTGGTGGCAGATTCTTCACAGATGCCTTCGTGTGAATGTGCTTGTCCATAGATTTGATCCTCGAGTGTCAGCATTCTACCAAATATGCAAGAAAAGGGACGAGACTATTGAGCATTGTTTCTTTTTATGTGATCATCTCTAGCCTGTTTGATCTTGGCTGCTTTCTCTTTTTCATGTGACATTGACAAGTCAACAAGTGCTCCTGACTATTTATCCCCGCTCTAATACCAAAGTTGATACAACACACTAAACACTCTAGCATAAAACAAACGGATTATTGCTTAAGCTATAATCCGATTGTTTTATGCTAGAGTGTTTAGTGTGTTGTATCAAATTTGGATACTTGGAATAAGTTGCGGAGCCAAGTATTTCATTTAGCATCAGCATGGTTGTTGTGGTCCATCTGGAAGCGCATGAGATTGTGTGTCTTTCAGGGTTTGGATATTCCTCCTGCAGTTGTCCTCCAGGACGCACAAGCTAGAATTGGTAAGGCCTACCATTGCTCTTCGCTCGCTCTCTACTCAGTGGATCATGATTATCCTCTTAGATTTTATTCCCGCCTGTGCATTTGTATCTGGCTTTTGGCTTGGAGTTTTAATAAAGTTTGTCGAAAATTTCTCCTTAAGGTGATTCTATCCAATGGTCATGCAAATAATCACAATAAATCATTAATCACACTCAAAACACTTATGATAGATAGATAGATAGATAGATAGTATTTTAACGTCACGCCACTCATAAACTATATATATATATGATAGATATATGATCTCATAAACTATACATGCCACGGTTAAGAGAGCTATAGTGCATATTTTCCCGTGTTGTAATATAGCGAGCTCTCTAGTTGATCTCTACTTGATCCTCCCATGTCGCACTATGTATAGGTCCCATATGACTAGTTTGTCTCCATGCATGTGTCCCCCTCCCCAAAAAAATAAAATCTTTCTCCATAGTGCACTACTCCTTAGAACATTCAGCAAACACGTGGCTCAATAGGTCATCTGCATGTCTCAATGAGGAGCTAGCATAGTCAAATGCAATTACTATGCATATCTTTATAGATAGGGGAGTCAATAGATAGCTCTCTAATGTAGTGATAATAGAGTCAATGTGGCATACTATATTAGGCTGATATTCCACTGGTGTCAAATGATGCCTAGAAGTTGAGAGTCCGCCAATCGTAGTGGACGATTTAAAACTCGTCTTATTTTCTGTGCTTCCACTAGCAGAGATAATTGAGCATCGAATTTTGCTTCAAGAGATGATGTAGATGATATAAGCAACTGCTTAACTATCAGGGGATTTGTCCATTCTTTTTGTAGCAGAAGCAATGACCCCTCTCCAAATCTTGACATGAATCAGTCCAACAGAATAGATTTCTTGTGGAAGAACTACCTTCGCTATAGTGGAGTCTCTACATCTAGCTATGGTGGTGTTTTTCTATGGCATATGATGCGATATAGTTAACTACGATTTCCAACAATGGAATCTCAACCTTAAATACTTCAAAAGCATCTACACTCACTTTTCTTCTCTCTCTATACCTTTATCTCTGTACATTACCTCTCTATCACAACTCTATTCTTTTTCTTCTTCCCCTATATTCTTTAATTTTTCTCTCATTCCATTCTTCTTTACTCTCATCTCTATCTATTCTCTCCCTATATTCTCTCCCTTCTCTGTATTTTGTTCTCTCTCTCTCTCTCTCTCTCTCTCATATCGAGGAGGACTTGACAAAGGCCTTGACCTTTGGCGTATTTAGACAACGTAATTTGCCTTCATAGAAGGGAGTAATTATTTGTTTGTGCGAATGTCATTTTATTTATTTTCGTAAAGAGATATTTTGTGGTCTCATACATTACACTATTCTCTGATTTAGTTAAAATATAGTTTTCTTGGGTTTTAGCTTTTGCTAAGGTGTTCTACTCTCTCTCTCCCCTCTCTCTTTTACTTTTTAAGTACCACCACCTATATTCCTTGAATGGAATATTGCCCACAGTGAAACTAAATTTTATCTAAATTGTAGATAGTGATTTCTTCATGTCTATAGATTTGGAGTTGATGGATGGTTGGGGATTTATCTAAGGTTGGATTTGCGATCCTCTACTTGCACTCATCCCCATTACACCCAATACCTATGTCTTGTATCTTTGGAGGAAAAAAGTTAAGCTATTTGCTCTTGAAAGGCGTCGAGAATGTGTGAGGAGTTTGCTAACTAGGTTTTGCGGGGAAGAGAAGATCATTCCTATTTGCTTTCACTCTATTTTCTTCTTTGAAGTCATGTCCATGGCTCTTTACCTACTCATAAAAGCCACCTCATCCTATTTTAGCAATTCATCTAGTCCCTATACACCTATAGTATCTCTTGTCCCGGGATCCAAAATAGTAAACTTTACGCTTTTTGATTTCAATCTTTGTGTATTCCTCTAGTGGTCGATACCACCATTTTGACTAAAGGCTGTGAAAACCCGGTGTCATGAATCAAAGTTAAGAGCTAATGTTAGTACGGGGACTAAATCATATTGTAATGAAGCGGGGACTAAATCATATTGTAATGAAGCCAACCTTGCCAATGCATGGTACAAGGAGTGACATCATCCCTGGCCCGAGTCGTGACACAACGGGTTAGATTTGAAACGTATCATATTAAAAAATGTAGCCTTTGATTTTTATTTGAACCGTAATGAACTCAAGTGGGTTGGAGATAAATTCTATGTCTTTGATGTTGGTAAAGTTGATAATTCGTGTGCCTTCATATGCAAAAATGATACAAGATAAAGGTTAAAGAAATATTAAGCACGTACGACTTCTCTAAATGTCTTTCATAAACTTAGATTTGGGATTTTGATATTCAAAATAAAAAATGATTCGAAAAATAATTCTTGCGTGAGCGAAACGTAAAACTCTGGTACATAACGAGAATATTTCAAGCAAACGCAAGTGCTACTTTATGTGGCTCGCCCAATGCGTTTGGTTGCCTCGTCTTAGACATCTACGAGACTTTAACCACAATCTCTCTGAGCTAGAGCCCTATGTGGCCTTTTGCATCATGGAATAATAAAATCACCTATTTTACCCAATGGGTCTCTATGGTTTTGTTATTAGGGACTTTTGGAATTATACTATTGGATTTATTGGAATACATTTTAAATTTTAATTTGCTTAAGGAAATTCCTTTCCCATAACGGATTTGAATTTTTTCATTTCGTTGCTCTTCTGGGCATCGGATTTATGATTCTGCATAAGGCGACAGATGGAGGAGCATGATTTCTAAACCGAAATCAAATTTGGATTCATTCTGAGTAGTCTGCTCGCCAATATTCTGCTCCAAAACCTGCAAGCTACATATCCTAGGCTGCATATACAGGTAGTGGATGGATTTCGAATTATAGACAGGGGCTGATCCATTCAAAGCCATAAACATACACTAATTCTGTCATGGGTATGTCACTTGTGTTTGAAAGTGTACAGGCGATATTTTCTGAACTTTTTGAGCTGCTCATTGGTACCATATTGCATTTGAAAATATCCGACTTAATGCTTTGCTATGCAGAATTCTCATTCCCTTGATTGCATCTAGTTGCTCAAAAGAACGCATTTTAACTGTTGCCATTCTCATTTTAATGCTTCTTATGCATTTAATTTTGCGGGCTAATGATATATAGCTGAAATTATTAGCCTAATATAATATCACGTGGCTTCTACACCTATTTGGTTTGTTATGGGTTTGTGTAGAACTGTATAGAGCATTCTATAAATCATCCTGAATTGCGTCTTCTCATAGTAATGCTACTATGCATGTGCGCGTGCTCTCCTGTGCATTATAATTTCTTTTCTTCCGTATTTGATTGCAACATGTTATATCTTCTTAGCTAAAACATTGCTTTTGACTATCTTCATATATGTGGCTCCTCTTTAGTGAACAAAATTAGTTTTACATAGATTCTTGTTACCATATGACAGAATTTATGATTTGGTTTGGACCATGTTGTACATTCATAATACTTAGAAGGTTTGACATCGATAACAAGTGGTTCTTTGCTACTGACACAATATCCCGGCTTTGCAACTAACTTTGTTTGTTTGCTTGCTATGGATGCAGTAACAAAGAAAAGGCCTTGACCTTGGCGTATTTAGACAATGTAATTTGCCTTCATAGAAGGGAGCAATTATTTACGTTTGTCCAATGTCATTTTTATTTACTCATAAGAGATATTTTGTGGTCTCATACATTACACTATTCTATGCATTTAGTTAAAATATAGTTTTACCGGGTTTAGCTTTGCTAAGGTGTTCTACTCTCTCTCTCTCCCCTCTCTCTCTCTCTCTCTCTCTCTATTATTTCTCTATTATTCTCTCTATTCTCTCACTCTCCACATCTGTTCTCTCTCTTCTCTTCGTTCTATATTCTCTATATTCTATCTCTATCATCTCTATTCTCTCTCTGTTCTCTTCTCTATATTCTCGCTATTTCTCCACGTCTGAGAATATAGGGAGAGAAGAGAACAGAAAGGATAGATGAACTCTGTCTAGTTTATGTTCAGTGTTTTGTTTTTATTTTCTGGTCCATGGAATTTGAACCCCTCCCAAGCACTATATATGCTCATTAATTTTTATTTTGATATCTATAGAGTATAGGATTTGAAAACTTGTCAATGTATTAGTGCTCTATCTTGATATCTGCAGCCCATGGGATTGAAACCCACCCATAGTTTTGTGGATTGTGGATGCATGCACCTATAATTATATAAGATAAAATAAGATAAGAAAAACGCGTTTCAATACATGGTGTGAAAGGAAACCCATTGTCTCTAAAACCATAGGTCTAATTAAGTCCTATTTCATATCATTCGTTTTGCCTCGATTATTTTATTTAACTAACCTACCTTACTTTCTAATGTTTTTGTTCCTTTTTTAGTCATTAAACATTGAAATGGCGTCGACATTTCTTCTATTTACTGAAAACAAGGAAGAAGCTATTGAAGAGATCAAATCACTATCTGGAAAAGTGGTACAACAACTTTCAAATAGCATATTAGTTGCTCAATTTTATGATCCTTTTGATGTAAGCATTTTACGAAAGGCCAAAATTACATTCCCTGAGGTGCTAGATGAGATATCACAACTCATGGTTTATGCATGGAAAGAAGAAGGCGAAGGAAGATTGTTACACCCACAAACAACCAAAAGTCTACAATGGGATTCCCATAATTTTGAAGCTCCTAGTAAAGTAAAGGCTAGCACTGCAACTTCAACGAGCTCATACATGCGTGGAACAATTGCCTTAGGCCTTGTGTTGGTCTCGGGTGAACTGCCAAGTCTCCAATTTTCTATTGCTGAAAAGCAAAAAGTGCTCCAGGAAGTTATACGCGCTAACCAATTCCTTACAAACAATGAGAGCTCCTCGGCCAGAAACATCGCTTTGTCTATGAGACTCATTTTGTAGATATTCCAAAAGGTATAAGAGCTTTGTGAACTTCCCTTACAAAGATCACCTTCTACGGTTATATTCAATAACAAAATTTATTGCTTTCATAGAGATGGTAGCAATAATGACAAACTTTGGTATAATGTGTTTGATGGGTCACTATGGGAAGGAGAAAAGTTGATCGATGACACAAAAACTTCATCATCACCTTCGGTGACAAAATTGAATGATAAACTTTATTGTACATGCCAATACGACAACGAACTTTGGTATAACGATTTTGATGGGATTAAATGGGGAGGTAGTAAAAAAGTCCCAAACACAAGGTTAGCTGCATATCCTTCAGTTGTGGTATTCAACAGCATGTTATATTGTTTCTACCAAGGAATAAATGGTGATTTGTCTTATAATGTTTTTAATGGAAGCAAATGGGAAGGAGATAAGGTTGTATCCAATACTTTTATCTCATTCGGACCATCATCAATTGTCTATAACAACAAAGTATATTGCTTCTATCAAGGAGTTACAGGTGGAAAACTTTGGTACAATGTCTTTGATGGGAACAATTGGGAAGGTAACCGAACGATACAAGATACAAAAATAGTTAATGGACCATCCATTACAGTATTTCAAGGCAGACTATATTATTTCATTCAAGGCCCATATGATAAGCTTTATTTTAATGTTTTTGATGGCACAAAATGGAGTGACAATGTCGTGATAGATGACGTAAAACTATCGTTTGGACTTTCCTGTATCACATTTAAAAGCATGCTTTATTGCTTTTATCAAGGAAGTGACAACAATCGAGAACTTTGGTATAGATCATTTGAAACTCTCTTTTTTGACAATGAGTTGACATACGAGAACATTTGGGCAAGCCCTGCACTCAAGAAATTAGGGTATCAAAGTGTCTACCAAGGCTATGTAGATTTTACAAACAATTTGCTCCAAACATATCAGTCAAATTGGGCCTATGTTGCTTTCTTCACTAAATATCATCAATCTCATTTTGCCTATGCTGGTGATGTACGAGTATGCATGCAATATAGTAATGATAATTGGGTACTTAATAATATCCATAGTGTTTTTGCACATGAAACTTGCCATATATTTGGTGCTGCTGATGAATACAACTCATCCGACTGCGAATGCAATGCATATGGATTTTATGGAGTAACAAATGGTAACTGTATAAAATGCACAAGCAATCAAGTTCCTTGCTTGATGAATGAAAACACATTAACATTGTGCAGTTATAGCAAGGGCCAACTTGGTTGGCTTCCTCAAATTGGTCTATTTGTTTTTCATCAAGGTAACAATGATAACAATGAACTCTGGTACTCAGTGTTCGATGGCTTATCATGGTGGAGAGATATAAGGGTTCCCAACATAGCATTGTCATCTGACGCTTTCCCCTTCAGTGGTTATGTTCAATAAAGAACTTTATTGTTTTTATCGGAGTGTAACTGGTGATGAGATCTGGTATGCTATTTTTGATGGAAGAAATTGGAAAAATTCAAAGCAGGTACCTAACACGTTCACTTATGATGGTCCTTCATGTATTGTTTTGATAATAAGTTATATTGCTTCCATACTAGCAATGGGGGGTACAAACTTTGTTACAATGCATTTGATGGCACAAGTTGGGATGGTGACAAAGTTGTGCCAAACACACTAATAAGTTGTGCACCTTCGGCAGCTATATATTTAACAATAAGGTTTATTGTTTTCATCAAGGTAACAATAATCAACAGCTATGGTATAATGTTTTTAATGGAAAGGATTGGGAAGGTGATAAACGAATCTTCAATGTTAAGATAATACAAAAATCCTTCCAAGTAGTAGCATTTGAAGGAGAACTATATTGCTTTCACCCGGGCAATAATCACTATGAACTTTGGTATTGTACCTTGCAACTGATGATAAGAAGGTGGACAACATGATATATCTTCGTGACCTTCAAAGAAAGGGTATTTGGCAAGAAACTTTATTGCTTCCATCAAGGGCATGGATATAATGGCGAGTTGTGGTTCAACGTGTATGATGGTAAAAAATTGGGAAGGTGATAAAAAGTCCTTTAAGTCGGAATATCAGGTTTCCAAGTGCAAATATATGCAAGCTTTTGATATGCACTTCTTGTTATAAGACTTCTATATCTAGAGGTTGTAAATATTGCCATGACTAATTTCCCATGATACCCTATGGTGGCATGGATAATCCTATTAATATTGGCAATAGATAATAAACTTTTGTAATTGAATTGAGTTTGCAATTCAATTCAATAAAGTGGTAGCGCTATTTGGATAAAAATGCTTATGATGTTGGATTTAATTAACTCTATACAATATTTCATAATGAACTAGAAAACCAAGCCTGATGATTATGGCTAGCATCTTAGCCACAAAGGCAAAAATGCCTAGGCCATGGTAGCCATGGTAAGGATACAGAAAAAGCAATTCGTTCAATGCAAGTAATTCAATCAAAACAAATTAACAAAATGCTGGCACTGAGGGTTGTCCTTGGGGCTTTTATCATACACTGAAATGCTTAGAAAATTCTCAAACATAACTAGTTTAACTAGGCATGATGAGGTACTTGCATACATGCATAAATACTGTAAACTGGCTAGGAGCTTCTTTCAAAAGCCCTATCGGACCTACATTCATTCCTCAAATTCTAGCCTATCCACATTGCGCTTCCACCTCAGCAAAAAGTGATGTGGCATTAGCTTCCACCATTAGATCTTTTTTCCAGATCTAGGGCCATGAAAATTAGATAACTACAAAAAATGGCATGAAGATGGCACCGGGCGCAGTGTGAGGTGGCATTCTACATGGCAAAGCTTACCTTCTTTGTGTCTCCCTACCAATCCTCTGTTAATTTCGGTCTTCTTCAGTTCGGCTAATTTAAGTTCTTCCTCTGCCACACCAAGGGTAAATAAAAACTTAACATGTTTGCTAAAGCCTTCTGGTTCCATTTATTATACACCATACACGTTCAAGACGAGAAAAACTTGTGTCCTTGTTTGGCCCTTTGATACTTTTTAGCTTGAATTTCCTCGGCCACAACCCCTAGCATGCCTAACAAGTCTTACCTTGCTAAAGCCTCCTGGTGTGCTTCTTGCTAGTTTAGAATTTTTTAGAATATCCTCATAATGTAGGGGTAATGATCAAATAAGCACTTACTAAAGCTTAATACTTGCAATAATTTCTACACATCTTGAACCTAAGGACTATGATTTTGAAGGTTGTGTCATGCGTGATGCAGCATACATAGATATTAACATTATGCACTCTGATCAATATATAAGCTTTAAAGGACCATAGAACCTGTTGGGTCTTCATCGAAGTTGCTCGGCATTCCAATCGGGGTATGCACTTCATCTTTGAACTTATGGGATGAGATCTTGCTCAGTTTAGACAAACATTTGAGATGGTGGAAGGTCAGTAAACTCTCCATCAAGGGGGATTCACTGTAAGTGCCATACAATGTGCCTGAGTGACTTGTAGGGGGGTTTTTTCGACCCATTTCCATACGTATACGTAAGAGGTAGGGGGGTTTTTTGCCACTACTTGGGGTAAACTTTGTTTGAGAAGGGTCGAATTTGCCTTTTAAGAAATCGCATTACTGGGGTGTTTTTTGATCACCCTATGCACGTACATGGCATACCCCTTACTATAAGTGAACCCCAGGGCCTCTCCATGGCGGTAGGATAATTGTAGCTAAGTCGATTAGCAAAGACTCATATTTATCTTTGCATGGCCTTTACATTGGCCTCGAATCAAAACTAGCAGAGTTAACAAAAATGGTGCAAAATTTTGTTTGGGGTGGAAATGAGGAAGGAGCAAATGTCAAAGTAGCGTGGAGAAAGTGTCTGAGATCCAAAGCTCAAGGGGGGCTAGGAATGCTCGATTTTAAGTTGCACGAAGAAGATCCTAGTCTCAGAATTCATGTGGGAAATTCTCCACAGACTCAAAATCTCCGGGCCTTGAGCTTTTAAAACAATCACTAATTCACTGTACGCCTTGCTGAAAACCATTTCATAAAGCAGATCTGCCATGTGCCCCCTTTTATAAATTGAGACCATACGCAGGAGCTTCTCCATTTCTTAAAGGACTATTAAAAGCTTGGGAGATAGTAAAAGTTCTATGGCGCCTGGATATCAAAAATTGTTCCTCTGTGTCTATGCCTTTGTGGTGGCTGCAAGTGGAAACCAACAAAGGTCACAAAGCACTTTTCTCGATGGTGAACAAAAGAACACAAAATAGATGGATCTGGGGGTAGGTTTATCTTGCATTGGGGATTGGTGGAAAATGGGGTACAATGTTCCTGGAAGTCAATCCAAAGCAAGTTTAACTTGAGAACGTGTGATAAGCGAATTTGGAACATAGTACATGATAATATTCCGCCTTATGCAGTTCCACAAGTAGGTGCTTTCTGCTTACCTCGTGAAAACCTTGACAAAAAACATTTTGTTTCAAAAGCATACAAGGTCCTACATGGGAATGAATTGATATGTCTCCCCTCTCAATGGGAGTTAACATTAGAAGATAACCATGTCACTCAAATATGGAAAAGAGTTTGAGGAGCCACCGCCACCAAAGGTATCCACACCGCTATGGCAAATTATTCACAGAGAAGCGGGTGGTAAACACATTAGTGAACAAGTTCAACAAGAATGTATCACCGAAGTTGCCCAATGTGCGAGCGAGAGGAAGAAACAATTGAACATTGTTTTATGCATCGCAGAGGAACTCCAAACAGTATGGGAAAAATTGAAGGAAGAGCTTGAGACTTCTGAGATCCTGTTAGGCTTGTATCCATCATCTTGGCAAGCTGGAAAAAGAGTTGTTTTGAATCTATGCAAAGGATGACTTTTATGGCTAATATGGAAGAGACGGAGAAAATTTGTGTTCTCCCACGAATATCTATGCCCTAGTAACATATGGCCATCTTTGAAACAAAAGGTCCGCCAATATCTTTGCAGCATTTGAGGAGGAGGGAGGGCTTCCCAAGCTCCACGACTCTCTCTTCATCACTCTTATAAAAGTTCAGCTTCATAGCCGAGTGGTTATCCCTACATATCACTGGGCGTATGTGTGTCAATGATGAGTTTCAATTAATATATATTTGATCCTTCAAAAAAAAAATATATATACAAGAATTTGGCGCCGGGCGAGTCGGGCGCCTGGGCACCAGGGAGTTGAACCTGGGGCGCGACTATCGGTGGGCGCCCATGGTGAGGGAGCACCGACCTGGGGGATCGGTCTGGCCTACATCCGGCATGATGGATGGAGTTTTTTTTTTTTTTTTTTTTGGGTACGCACCTTGTTCAGGGAAGTAGTTCCTTGTAGACGACGTTGGTTGTAGTCTTGTTGGTGTTGGACTCATCAAGAAGGATCAGGACATCTTCTTTTTTTCGGACGCGTGTGAGTGCTGTGTATAGTTGTCCGTGTGTGAAGACCTCAGTTCGTGTGAGGGTCGAGGACTATTTTGTCGAGTGAGTCCCGGCGGTTGTGAAACGTTGTCTAATATGGTCGCAGCGGTAGTTGTCGATGCGTGGATTGTCCAGGGCGGTTGTCCGGTTGGTGGAAGAAGTTGACTCGGGATATGGGGTGTATGTTTCCCATGTGCTGTGGTTGGCCTGTTAGAAGCTTGACGGTCACGAACTTGGCGTGCATTGAGCATACCATTACCCTCGCATTTTTTCACAAGTCCTCCGCCTTTGTCTAATGTTTTTGTGATGTGGCATATGGTGTTGGGCTTTAGTTGGAGTTCTGTGGTTGTGGAAGCCGGGCTCGGTGCTTGTAGCCGTTAAGAAGTCCGTTGTCGCCATTGGATGGTCCTCGATGGTCCGGTCGTTTTACGGATTTTTGCCGACGCTTAAAGTAGTTTCGTGGTTTGCCAAGATCATTCGTATGATTTCGATGTTGAACTCGGCCGACGGGATGTTCTTGGGAGATAAGAATGCTCTCTTCGCGATATGGCGGGTGCTAGCAATATGTATGCGTCATACAGGAAGTTGATGGCGTCCTCTATTTTGGTTGTTGTCTTGAACAGTGTTAGTGGAATGTCATTGAGTAGACGGCCCTCTCCGATGTCATCAACGAATCGTATGAGGTCCGGATCGGTCGCATTTTACCGGGTTGAGCTCTAAGATTTCAAGTGGTTCCACAGGTGGGAGGAGATGATGGATGCGTTTATTGTTGCTATTTTTTCCTCCTCGCTTTGACGACGGGCGATCCGCCTAAAATCACCTACGCTATAAGTAGTTTTCCTCCGAACGGATGGCTATGCCTGTTATGTTCAGAGGAGGACGCCGAACGCCTCTATGACTGCTTTGTTTGCCATGGGGAACTCGTCCCATATGATTGCCGTTGCGGTGCTGATCAGTAGGGCCCTTGGAGAATGTGGGTCAAGTAGTGAATGGATTCCAATATTGTTGTCGATGACTGGGTATTATTTGAAAGAGGGAGTCGCAGATTTCCACCTGGGTATTGCAAATGATGCTAATGCCGTGAGTAAAGCATGGTAGGATTATTTGGTTGAGTCCTCGATGTAGAGACATATGGCATTCAAGACGATGTTTTTCGGTTCCGGCTTTCCCATACCTAAGATTGGGGGCGGGGAGTTTTTGTTGTTGATAAGTTTGCATATGTATGTGTAGATCGAGGCCCGGTTTTGGTTCATGGTCTCGACATGGTTGAGCTCTTTGTAAGGTACTCCTCGTGGTCGGGAATTTGTTGAGCTCATTTTGTACTTCTACGCATGGGATGTGGGGTGTGGAAGCGCAATAAAAGCTTCAGATGTTGGTTCCTTCTTCGGATTAAGATGTTGTTGATGGCGAGGGAGGCTTTCAGCGATGGCGGACCCGATTTTCCGGTATTGTTGTAGGAAGTCGGCTATCATGTGGTCTTGAAATGTTTCCCATAGTTGGAGTGCTGGTCCGAATCTAGTATTAGCGGTCGCGAATAGGAATCGATAGTTGTGGCGGAGTCTGCAGGGCATGAGATTGCCTCTTGCATTATTATTATGGCTTCGATGTCTTGGTGCAATTAATCCCATGGCTTGTGCGGTTTCTCGATATGTTTGGTATTGTTTCTCGCCGTGAATTTTTGAGTTCGTCCCAAGATCGTCGCGGCTTTGTGGAGTAGGATGGATCTAAGGTAAAAGGGCTCTCCAACCTTTTGGAAGTAGTAGTGTATTCTACGCATTAATTGCCCTCTTGTTCTTTCGTGAATGATGTTTTGGGTTGTGCCCCGATTTTTACTTTAGATGATGCGGTGGGCTTGAGGACAATGTCCGAGTCGTATGTAGTGGAAGTGTATTGTTCATTGTATTCGATGTAGGTAACGGGTCAAACTTGGGGAGCAAAGCGGCGAGGAAATAACGTCTAGCAGGGGAGATGGATTGGTTGTGGATGTGTTTCCGAACAGTTTACATTTAGCCCTTCTAGATGTAGGGAGTGCTTTTTAGGAGGGTGCTTTCGGTCATGTGGTAGGACATGATTCTCCATGTGGCTTCCATGATGATAGATATGGTGCAGAAATATAATCTTGGATTTGCGTTTCTTGTGTGACTCGATCGGTCCATTATTTGTTGCCGCGGGTGGGTTTGAGATGCTTGTGTTTGGCGGTGCTTTGCACGATCGATGTGAAAAACGGCGAGGTCGGGCTGCTTTGTATATGTAATATAAAAGGTATCTTGAATATATGCACCCGGCCGATGCGGCGTCAACATCAGACATGGCAGTCCATTTCTCCTCAATAGGAATGGGATGTGTGGAACGACGTTCACGTCGGCCGCTCGACGCCCAGATGTTATGCGTGATCCTTTTTAGATGTATGTCGTTGGGTTCAATGGTTTTGGGTACTTGTAGCAGCACATTTGTTGTTTTGAGGCAACGCTTAGGTGCCCTCGTGGATCATGTATTTCAACCGAGGTTCGAGCGGGGTCCTCCGGGTAGTCAGCGATATTAGATTACCGATCGTTCCATCGATCTCATGCTCGTCTTTACAACGCATAAAGTTCATGGGGTAGTCCACGTTTTGGAATTGATGACATGCATCACAAGATATGGGCCCAGATACTTTCGGATAATGTTCTTTGCATGTTGGACTCTTTCATGACATGCTTTAACAACAATGAGGGTTGTCGTGATGCGTTTTGTAGGGGTGTAGTTTATGCTTTATTTCCGCCAGGCGGGTTGGTTGTCGCGGGTTATGGCGAATTTCGGTCTTTCCCTTGACCTTGCGAGTGCAAGGGCACGCTTCTGGGACGGGCACACCATTGTGCAGGAGCCCGTGAAGGATTTGGGGAGAGTCTTAACGGAATTATGCGTCCTCATCGCCGGCGAAGTCATCCTCATGCCGTGTTGGAGTTTTAGATGCGGTACCCCCCGTTCATGGCGTAGTTGAGGCGCTCTTCTTGACTCGCAGAGTACATGTCAATCCCGGTGCTAGCCACACAATCGGCCTAGTTGTGGCAGGCTGTGGAAGTAGTCTAGTTGATACCGATCTATTGGGACATCTCTTTTGGTCATTATTGTGGGTGCCATCCCATCCCAATGTGGGAAAGAACAATGGGCATTGAGGCGGTTCATAAGGTAGGATCGAGGATACTTAGAAACCGGATTATGGTGGCGGCCGCATCCGAGCACCATTACGATTCTAGGGTTTTATAGTAATGCTATTGTTGGCGTGGACAATAGCGGCTATTTCATCCGATGTGGAGGGGAACGCAAGCACAAGGCTCGGTGGGTGTGGGGTGTAGTTCTTTATCGTTCTTAGTTCACTAACATATGGATTGATGGTATTCAAGACCGTGGCAACTTGCATAATCCATGTGGATGGTAGTTGCATATTGGCGGCAATGCCATATCTCATTGAATTGCCATTACTTATGTACCGGTGAAGGGTGTCATTTCGGATGCTTGAGATAGGAGCCACGGATGACGTAACGACCCATAATTGCAAGATATGACGGCATTTTGAGATCCATGAAATCACCCTCTACGCCGAAAGGTGAAAGAATAAATTATTATTTATGATCGTGAATTGCTCCAAAAACTCATGGAATTAGTAAAGCTACTCTAAGGTTCAGGCGGTAGAGGTTCAAGAGATGGGGCGGGCGTCGACCATTGTTACAACAAAACGACATGTTTTCGGAGTCAAGTAAGTCAATGTGGCATATGGTGCATTTTTGTCCATTTTAGGTTCATGTCCCGGACTTTATGTCTTGTTGCATCATATCTATTTGGTTTTGCCAATGCCGACTCGCGGTGTTCCAATTTGATGTTGAGGTAATGACGCCACTTTGATTTGCTTTTGTTCCATGGAGGCCATACCGATATGGCCTCCATGAACTTGATGTCATATCTTTTTATGACACATATTGGGGCCAAGCGAGAATGGATCTATTGGGCATGCTAGTATCCATTTTTATCACGAGGTAGCAATTTTCTTCGATCTTTTTGGGCTTGATAGTCTACGGGTATTTTCGAATGCCCATGATCTAGTTACTTCATCGCCGAGGAAGGCCTTCTAAATTGGCCGAGATAGCCTATTATAGGTACTATGAAAAAAATCGTCAATCGATGTAGTGAGACTTTCTATTTATCAATCAAACATGGTACTAAACATTTGTCAATCAGATGTAGGATGATTTTACATATAGGTCGCTATGTATGGTTTCGTAGTTCTAATAGATGCTATATTATCACGAAAGATTCTATATTCATGATAAATAAATGTATGTAAATTTGAACCAATATAAAATGTGTGTACTAACCCTAACGATCTCTTTTTCTTTGTGCTTGATAGGTTGCTCTTTATCCTCAATGTCGTTTGTTTCGTATTTTTTTTGTTCACTATCCGAGTTTGGATAGCCCTCGGGCATTCGATTTGAATATGATTAGGGATATGCATCAATGAGTTTAGGAAGAATAGACTTAAATATCATATTTCATAATGAATAAATATATAGAATATATATTTAGGTCCGTGATTCGCGACTGAGGTTTCAAGGTTCGATAGCGGCAATTTTGTGATCTTTCACTGCAGTAAGAAAAATCATGAAAATATCATTTTAATTTACCACGTTTTTAGAATATCAAATTGCACGATTGCTTACCTTGGGGAGTCTTCCTTAGTTTTTTTCGGCGTAGGTACTTTGTTGCCGCCACGATGCTTTAACACTTTTGCAGCCTCATTGTGTGTAGTATCACTTGAACTAGGGCAGAGGCAATCTATTAGAAGTTAAATGTCGAAATGCTAGTGAAGTAACAAAATAAAAATTAAACAAAATCGAACTAAAAAAAAAAAATAAAGCTTAATTATAGGTATTAAGTTGTAAATAACCTTGGGCGACCCTTTTTTTTGGTAGTGGTTCATTTTGAGCATGTTGATTCACCATCATAGCTCTCTAATGCTTGAACATAATTATAAAAATTCATACAATATTAGATTAGTTTGTTGTATTGTTTAATGACTATAAAATGTTGTAATAGTCAATCTATACCGGGGCGCTTAGGTGGCATGTTGGCGGATTGGTAGTACTTCCAATGTCGGTTGATTTTGGATAATATTCCCAGACGCAATATTCTTCAACTCCTTTGATCAATGCTGCATGTGAAAGAACAAACATTAGAACATATAATCTAGCAAGAGCTATATGTATTAAGGAAAAGCTATATGCATTCTTATGCCATGTGCACAAACACATATTCAATACGACCACACTGATATAGTTTCATTCTATGTCCAAACTTCTTCGCAAAATTTCTAATAATAAAAGGTACATCTACCCTTGATGTAGACATTCTCACCTAATAATCTCTTGAGAAATTTATTAACTTAGGTCCAAATTTATTTGGTCCTCCCATATTTTACTCATGGTATTGGAAACATTGTGTATAGGCATCACCAATGGTTATAAACCATCTAAGGGTCTATCCTATAATAATAAATTTAATCTAACAAAGCACATGCAAGTGGCAAATGACGTTATGCATTTCGCTTTTTTTATCGACCAAAGAAATTTTATATTTGGTAGGGAATATAAAAGGTAGTTTCACTATGTTTTTCTATCTAGAATTAAACAAAATATTGCTTAGTGAGAATGCGCATCTTTGTTTATGTCTCTCACGCGGGGAGATGGCAAGGCATGACAACGCCCGCAAGAGCCGAGCTCCATTTCCGAGAACGTAAACCATAAAGAAAGAACATACCAACCCCGCAACCCACCAACCTACGGGGACGCCAGCACGGACACATGCTGCGGACACGCTTCGGATCACGCGTCAGCCACCACCCCTACAATGCCACGCCTCATGCCTCACCCACCTCAACTACCGACTGCGCGCCCCTCACCAACCTGTGGAATAGAGACGCAGGAGCCGCAATGTGGGTGCGCGAGGCCCGACGGAGGAGTCGGAGAACATCCCACTTCCCGACTCCGGCCACGTATCTTGACCTGGATGATGTTCCCAAAGACTCGCGGACCATTGGAAAGGCGAAGTCGCCATGAATTCACACTGACGCTCGTGGTCATCTTCACGCTTGAGAGCGCGGCTGCAGCTGGTGGCCATCCCTGGCCGTGTATGGAAGTTGAAGGGGACGCTCAGACAAGACCGACTTGACCCCTCAAAGTTAAAGAGACCCGGCGTGATCGGGCTAAAGTCGTGGACCGGCCGCAGACATGGAGGGGCAAGGGGCTGGTCCGGGGAAGGATGCGGAATTCGCATTGCCCAAACAGTGGATGCAGGCACTCCGCCCCTCGAGTCCCTCCGAGGGGCCCAGCCGCACGTGCATCCACATCTTCCGGCCCCCGACCACCACTACCACCGACTCGGCGGCTTATGCATGCCACTAAATAGGGATCGCCTCGCGGTATCCTTGAACGCCGTATTTTTCCAGCGGCGTATGGGGATAGTCTCAATCTGGCCGCCATGGACATGGACCATTCCTCCCATGGAAACATGGGAACATGGCCGGGTCACAAAGCACCGGGATTTGCTGTGATACCGAAACAATTCGCCTTCAATGAGTGCACCGGAACGAGGACACCTGGGACCAAGGGTATACCATACCGTGACACTTTGTCTAATCTACCTCCCGGGTACAGGCGAGACAGCACAACAGACACTGCGGGTATCGAAAAGGCATCAAATGGGATGGCAGCCCTCCTTTGTGGCGGCTTATTACTTCCCACATTACGCCGAGGAGCAACCTTTACCCACACGCGACTTGATGTGGACAGCAGAGCCCTATGTCGATCTATATATGATGACATACGCAAAGATGCATAATTGGGCAAGGTCATGTTGCTTTGAGACTTCCACGCGCCGCTTATGCGGGATAGAGCGCATCCCAAAATCTCGCGACTCCTAGTCGAGGATGTTGCAAATGGACCCAAGCAGAGATGGTTTGGCCAAGGGCGCCGATGACGCCCGTAAAGCCATACATGGGCCGCGATGCCAAGGTCGGGGCAAAGATCTTTGACCTGGCCATTTGCATTGGGTCACATTAAGCTGGCCGCCCTCCGCCACTTGTGGTGACTTGTAGACAGAGAACAGTGGGGGCGGCACCAAGCAGGTGGTGGATTACGTACAAAGCGTACTTTGCAGCAATGCCTACACTTGATCACTGCGCCGCTATTCCGGGACAAAGTGGCCGGACGAGGGAAGTAAACTCCCACCATCAGCCCCTTCCGCAGATAGATTGGCAGCCAACCAGCACCCATTGCCCCAATAACACCTATTGTACTACCACGGTTATACCTGATTCATGATCGCGGGGCGGCTCGGCCTATGCTGAGGATGTTTGAGCATGAGTCAGCCGGAGCAGCCGCAAACTCCCCACACTTCAACAAAAGACGCTGCCCAAATTTCGGAATCCAAATCTCCTTCTCGAGAGGGTAGGGGATGATGTTTGGGAGAGAGGCTCTCCTCGACGATCCATTGTGGGTCACCTTCCCTCGCGAATCATCGGTTCGATGATCTAATGCTCTGTGGGATAAACGATGGCTCCGTGCCGGACTTCACCATTCTCTACCATTCGCCGAAGCCATCCGTCATTACCGGCCCTTCCTCAAGACCAAGAAAGCCGTGTACCTTTGCGCAGCACCAGCCAAGAAGATGTTTGGTCTTCTAGACCGGCCATCCTAGGGCCTTCCCCGGAGAAAGGTCTTGAGTAAGCCCCGCGACACCACGAAAAATATTACCGGTAACAATACTTGAAAGCAGTACCGGGGAGGACCCAATGGGAAGCCGCACCAAAAGATCTGCAGATGTGCCTAGCACCGGGTCATTACGGAAGGGGATGTCATAATGGGCCCGCGAACGCCAATCCAGCGCCAAGCATTTGATGGTATGCGGGCAGAGCTTTCAAGGCGGCCCCCAATGGTGCCGGCTCACAAAGACTCTTCAATGGCATTGCAAGAAGGTTTCCCCCGACCGACTACTAGTAGAGTTGTGCCCATATACAAAGTGGGGACCCACGTTCCCAACTATCGCATTCATTATGGGCCTGCCTTTGCCAAGTTGTCGCCGGGATTCTTGAGCCGATTGACACTTTGGGCAGAGGGATGGAGAAGTGCGGCTTCACGCCAGTAAAGTTTCCGCCAAGAGATTCTACTATTGACCATATCTTCACCGCTAACACTCATAGAGGATAGCCTGAACCGACTGCATGACCAGATCGCTGTTTTGTGGATTTCAAGAAAGGGCTTTGACACGCTTGCCTCTGGATAAGTTGTGGGATAGATTGAGATGTTAGGGGACCCCCACGACTTGCGTAATGCTATATACTGCACTATACGAGTTTGCTCCTATTGGTTCCCACACCGCTTGGGAGCCCTCAGAAATAGTAGCATTGGGGCGCGCCGTGGCTGCCTCTATCACCGACGCTTCTTGTATATTGTACATTGACCAGCAGAAGAATGGCTAGCCGAGTACGGGGGGAGGCGCCGCTGATGCACACATAATCCGCAAGAACTCATATATGCCGATGATGTTGACTCGCCAAGATATAAATTTTGAGGACATGCAACGCCAATTTGATGCTTTTACTTTCAACACCATCGACATGAGAGTTAACTTGCCAAGACAAGGGTGTCGGGGCTGGTCCCATCATCCCCGGCATCTACCCACGCTTCTTCCCTCATTTCACTTACCGTATGTGTAGTGGAGGTGGCTCAATTTATAAGTATTTGGGCATTGAGTTTTCTACTACACACACCGATGCATCCATCGTTACGGGTCAAGAAGGCCGAAAGCCCTCAGATGCAATGCAAAACAACAAATACACAAGGCGTAGTCAGATGCATGGGGTCACCAGCACACTTGTTCGTGGCCTTGGTTGAACCGGTCCTCCTTATGGGGCAGAAGTGGGGGCCGCTATATCCCTCACCACTTGAACGATCTAGAGCAGTGTACGTAAGGCCTTCTTTGGCCCCTAAAAAACCGGAGTGAAATCCACTGGCCCATATCGATCTTGCTCCAGAGATGTGCCTTCCATTACATGAGGGTGGGCGCTACTGAACGCCACATTATTTACTCCTAAGGTGGGGCTATGGAAGCCCGGCCAGTTCAACCTTGCTTTGGCAAGCATGAGGGCCTCAAGAGCTTACTCAAAAGCTTGCTCGAAAGACAAGCAAGCCTGCTGGTTCTCGCTATGGAATGTGCAGTAATAATGATGTGGACCAGATACACCGGCGAAACGCTACCGCCTTTGAAGCAAAGATTTGGATGCTTTCAGTTTCCGCCATGGCCGCTTCTTTGGGATGCAGGCCCCGCTACATGTCAAGGTGGCAAATTATCGCATGTTTGTTAATCCCATGCTCACGTAGGCCCATTGACCTCACTACCTCGCACCCATCTAACGCATGAAAAAGCTGCCAGGTGATTGCTTCCATTCGCGACAAAGTCAATGCTGTTATACGCCAAAATCCAAGACGCTTAAAACGCTTTTTAAGATTTTTGAAGATTTTAAAATTTTGAAAAATTTTAAAAACGTATTTCATATAAAATACTGCTAAAATCTTTTAAAACCTTAAAAATCTTTAAAAAATCTTTAAAACTCTTAAAAAACTTAGGGCTGCGGATTTTTAATCCAAATATATGATATTCTTTTGAACTTCTATTTATCCTTGTATATAAAACTATACTTCTTAACCCTCAATAATAATGTTTTTCCTGAACTTCTTAAGAGTTGCATGACAAAGTTCACATTCTGTACCAAGAACGGAACAGCTCAATAGCAAAGCGATAAGCTCTCCTCGGACTTCTCTACTGGCCGGTGATGCTAATTTTATAATTTGTAGCAAAACGCATTTTGAGTAAATATGTTCAATAAAGCAAAGGTGGGGCAATGTGCTCTTTTTTTTTTTTTTTTTTAACATGACAAACCAGCGTAACTTTAAAAACGAGGATTTTGGCGAGGTACTTTTTAAAAAATAAAACGAGTTTTTAACAAGACATGAAAACGCAATTCACCTCCATTGAGACAGTGGAGATGATTCGGAGCCGCCAAGTGAGGACAAGAGTTCCACAATGTCGCCACCAGCCATTGAGATGAAAGTCACGCTCTCCGTGCCCGTCTTCAAGGTGACGCAGCATATCCGGGTCCCAGATACTTGCTAGCTGTGCCCCATCAGCCTTGCATGAGCTTACCGAAAGCACGGCCTCCGTAGGCTTGTTGGGATCAGACTGTGAGGTACGGATACGCCGACTCCGCTTATGCTCGTCCGACATTAAGAATCCCTACCGTGATTCTTGTGGATTATGTATATAATCGCGCGCGATGTCAAAGATCCTTATTGCTACTAAGGTTTTTCTCCGGAACCCTTCTCGGGGCGGGGTTTTAATCCCCGGTAGTACCTCAATTACAAGTGATAATGACGCCCATCCATTACGTCAAGAATCTACTCGTCAAGCCGTTTAACACTACCACACCGCTCGTCTACCTATTAACGCCGTTTTCGACGCCTGCTCAACGACGCTTTCGTAGCCAATTTGCCTGACCGCTCAAGGCGGGTATGGTATCGGGCCGCTGCTCGCGTTTTGTCGCGGCCACGCACAAAACGTCGCTTTAACGCCGCCTCGCGGATCCTCGACGCGGCACATCCTGGCCTGCTGCATACCGACATGCCGCCGGCATCGCCACTCGCCATCGCCGACATGACGCCGCTTGAACGCATCACCAGTGCCCGATGCACCGGGCCTTCAGGCTCAGCCTACATGCCGCACCAAAGTGTCCTCGGGCGACGTTGACATGACGCCGTTAAACGACGCCGAAATATCCGACGCGGGTACAGCCAGCCAAATAAGTGGTCGCACGCCCCGTTTCACGCCATTTACCGCAGAGTGCCGATGCAAGCAAACGCCAAGAACGATCGCCATTTTTCGGAAAAAAAAAAAAACGCGGCTAAAAAAAATTTTAATAATCGGGACGTACGCTTATCATTTGAATGCCGTCCGCCGGACCGGGCTTTTGTAAAACGACACACTTATGCCTTTACATTGCAAGATTCAACAAATGCCACCCTAGGGCCAATTGACTACTTGAAAGTGTGTTGTTGACATAGCGATAGTTTTACGCTTTCTTCGAGAAGGAGGGCTCTCGCCACAAAACTTGTTCCTCAGGGCAATGTCGACGCTCGAGTCCATTGGCAGAGATGACACGCTCCGGTGAGGGAAGTTGCCCGTCCGGTCGCTGTGGCCTTCTGAGAGGACTTTTGGGGCAAGCCGCCTCGGTGGCTTTAGGGTCCAGCGGGTTCGCCAACACTCCCCTTCTAATGCCAAGCATACGCTTAAAGGTCCTAGTCAACTGACAGCATAGAGCTCTCCGGAAACGGTGTAAACCCTATGAGTTGTCGTGTTCTAAAGGTGGTTTGCGCTTTGGGTGCCGAAGTTTTGGTCTTTTGCATTTGGGACATACCAATCATACAGCTGAGAACGCTAAGCAAGGGAAAGTTCCACGAATGGAGTTTGACCTCAGATTCTCCCGCTGTGGCGTTGAGAAGTCAAGGCCCGCTGCAGAGAGCGCGACATTCGTAGAATTCAGAATTAATGTACAGTAATGACTTAAATTCTCGATTTTTGTCACTAGCTTCAAGTCATCGCCAACATACAGCTAACTTTCAAAAATTTTGATAAGGTTTAGATCAAATAGTTTGCATTAGAACGTCCTGCAACCGTTGTCAAGGGCCGAGCCGCACACTTGCCCAAGTCAAACAAGGTCAGACCTTGCAAGGCCTCTTCATTTGAGGGGAGAGTCCGAACCCCGTGAGGCGCAGCCCCAAAAGCTTCCCGAGGCGCCTTTTCGGCAAAGCACGGGCTGCACGCTTAAAGACCACACTTCCCCGGATTTTGCTCCCTGATCCCGACCGCTGAATCCTTTGTTCAAGTGAACCCGGGTCCGAAGTCCAAAAATCCAACATCCGGTCCGGAGAACATATGAAACCGCCAAGCGCCCCGCTGGGACGATAGTAGAAACCAAAGTTTTGTGACGACATTAAGTGAGGTTCAAATGCCGAACCGAATTTTGCTAATATCAAGTCTCGAATGCCAAATCCTACCCTAGGGACCAAGTTACACCTGGGCCAATTTTGTAAAAGAAAGAAACACTTATTTCTACATTGCAAGATTCAACAGCCCACCTCCTAGGCCAATTGACTACGAAAAGTTGCACATGAGATAGTTTACGCTTCTTCTCGAAGGGGTGGGCTTCCTCGCCGCCACAAAACTTGGTCCCTAGGGCAACGCTACAACGCTCGAGTCCATTGGCGTAGACACATCATGGTTCCGAGAGGGAAGCCCGCCCGGCGCCAGGGCCTTCTCGAGACAACAATGGGGCAACCCCCGGTTTTACGCCAAGACACCCCCTACGCCAAGAGGTCCTAGTCAACTGATAAGGATAAAGCCCAAACGTAAACCCCATGAGCTGCCGTGTTCAGCGTGGTTTGGCGCTTTTGGGTGCCGAAGTTTTGCCCTTTTGCACTTGGGACGCGGGCCGACACACATGCAGTTTGAGAACGCCGGGCAAGGGGGAACTGGACGAATGGAGTTTGACCGTATCCTCCCGCTGTGGCTAGAAGTCAAGTCGCGCTTGCGTAGCTGAAGCATTCAGAAATTGTAATTAATGCATACAAGACGGGACTTAAATTCTGATTTTTTGTTTGCTTAGCTTCCTAAGTCATCGCCAACATACGTGCCAACTTTCAAAAAATTTTGATAAGGTTTAGATCAAATAGGGTTTGCATTAAAACGTCCCGGCAAAATTGTTATTAAGCGTACCGAACCGCACACTTGCTCAAGTCAAACAAGGCAGACCTTGCAAGGCCTCCTCATTAGAGGTGGGGAGAGTCCGAACCTTTGAGGCTTGGTAGCCCCAAAGCTTCCTTTGAGGTGCCTCTTTCTGGCAAATGGCTCACGGGCGACGCTTTAAAGACCACACTCCAGATCTCGCTCGTGATTCGACCGCTGGAATCCTTTGTTGAAGGAACCTAGTTTGAGAAGGTCCTAAAAAATCCAACATCCGGGTCCGGGAGAACATATCAAACCTCACAAGGCCCCGCTGCTTACATGTGGTGGAAACCAGCGTTTTGTCGCTCTGGACATTGCGAGGGTTCAAAATGGCTCTACATCGGACCGGAATGCCAAAATTACCCTAGGGACCAAGTTATACCTGGCGGGCTTTGCAAAAGAAAGAAACACTTACGCCTCTACATTGCAAAGATTCACAGCCCACCTCCTAGGCCAATTGATCACGAGTGTTGCACAATACGAGATAGTTTTACGCCGAAGGGTGGGCTCGCCACAAAACTTGGTCCCTAGGGCAATGTCATATTCTGAGTCCATTGCGTAGACAGACACCTGCCCGAGAGGGGAGTTGCCCGGCCCGTCGCTGTGGCCTTCTGGAGAGGAATTTGGGGCAAGCCGCTTCCGGGTGGTTTTAGGGTCCGTGGCTCGGGCGCCAACACCCCCCACGCCAAGACATCAAGGTCCTAGGTCCAACACCGATAAGGATAGAGCATTCAAACGTAAACCCGCGAGTTGCCGTGTTCTGTGCTGTGGTTTGCGCTTTTGGGTGCCGAAGTTTTGGTCTTTGCACTTGGGACGCGGGCCGCATCACATGCGCTGAGAACGGGGCAAGGGGAACTGACTAATGGAGTTTGACCCGTGACTCGCTAGGCGCTTAGAAGTCAAGGGTCGCTTTTATGCGAGGCAAGACATTCGTGAATTCGTAATTAATGCATAGTACGGACTTTAAATTTGATTTTGTGAATGGAGCTTCCTAAGTCATCGCCAACATACAGCCAACTTTCAAAAATTTTGATAAGGTTTAGATCAAATAGTTTGCATTAGGAACGGTCCCCGCAAACTGTTGTTGGCAACCGAAGCCGGGTACACTTGCCCAAGCCAAACAAGCCTGGACCTTGCAAGGCTCCTCATTAGAGGGGAGAGTCCCAACCCCTGAGGCTTTGTGCCCCAAAAGCTTCCTCGGTGCGCTTTTCTCGGCAAATAACCGGGGCGACGCTTAAAGCCTACACCACACTCCTGGGCTTCCTCTATATCCCGATCGTTGAAACCTTTGTTCAAGTAACCTAGTTCGAAGGTCCAAAAAATCAAACATCCGGTCCGAGAACATAAGGAAACCGCTGCCGCCCCCGCTTGGGACAGCTAGAAACCAAAGTGTTTTTCGTGGACATTGCGAGGTTCAAATGCCGACATCCGACGCCACATCGTCCGAATGCCGCCCCACCCTAGGGACCACGCCAAACGCCGCTTTGCAAAAGAAAGAAACACTTACGCCTCTACATTGCGATTCAATGTTTCCACCTCCCAGCCAATTGATTCACGAAAGTGCTGTAATACGATAGTTTGGCGCCGAAGGGTGGGCTTCCGCCACAAAACTTGGTCCCCGGTGGGCAATGTCGACGCTCGGTCCATTGGCGAGACAGATCACCTGCTCCGGAGGGAAGTTGCCCGTCCGTCGCTGTGGCCTTCGAGAGGACTTTGGGGCAAGTCAGCTCCGGTGGTTTTGTCCGGTAATTCGAAGGCCAACACCCCACGCCAAGACATCATCTACGCTAAGGTCCTAGTCAACTGACAAGGATAGAGCCTCAAACGAAACCCTATGAGCTGCCGTGTTCTAGCAGGCTCTTATGCTTAGTGCCGAAGCCTTTGGTCTTTAACTTGGGACGTGGGCCGACTACATGCAAATGCTGAGAACGCCGGGCTAAGGGAATCACCTAATGGAATGGAGTTTGACCTGTA